>JAMXBB010000007.1:99358659-99551807 GCA_024138015.1 Lumnitzera littorea
AAACGCGGAGTTTCGTTATGAAATAAGTTCTAATATGATACCCGGATCTGACTGTACCGAAGAATCTCCAACCCTGACTTCGGAGGGCGTTAAATCTGAGTTACATGCAGTACCTGGTCACCTGCATGTATTTGTTTGGCATACTGCTTGTTCATGTATTCATTTGGTTGAACTTAACTGTGATATAACTTAATTGCTGTATGGTTGAGAGAAAATATCTCACTAAGCTAGTAAGCTTATACCCTCGTAGACTTCTCTTACAGACCGACTTATTCGTGGAGTCAGGCCGTCGTATATCCAATGTTAGCTTTCTATACGGGATCAATGTGGGAGCTGTTTGAGGACAGAGAGTACTTTTGACTAAATGTAGAGTTGAATATGTAATTTTTATATTAGTCTGACTTTAGACATGTTTCAAACGCTATATCTGTAAACTTTTATACACATAAATTATGTATTATGTTTTCTATATTCTTATTTGTCATGAAATGCTATTGCTTAAGCTTGCGCACTCTTGGTTGTTAGTAGTAGTTGTAGCCTTGTGTATCGTATAAAAAGGTCGTCGATTGTAAGGGAACTCAATTTATAATCCTTTGTACGGTATACGGCGACTGCTACGACTAGCCCCCTCGGGTCGCGACATGTACGTTCATTATTTATGGGTATGGTCTTTTCTAAGGCTTCAAAGTTCATCCAAAATATCTTCAAATCTTCTAAAACTTGATCTAAAATCATCAATCTCTCCAAATCAAATGAAGTTAGACTCTATTATTCATTCTATTCATATCTGAACTTTTTTCGCTTTATTCTATGATCAATGCTTTTGCTTCAATTTACTCTAAAAATTGCTAAAAATCTTCAAAACTTCCTAAAATGCTCTAAAAGTCCCTAAAAATAAATTTTAAACAAATTAAGTGCAAAATAATAGCAAATTTATTTTGATTAATATCTAAAATAGCACAAAATAGTGCTAAAAAATGTATGCTAATTTGGAGTTATCAAATACCCCCATACTTAAGTTTTTACTTGTCCTCAAGAAAAACAAAGAAAATATTTAAAGGAAAAAATGAATAATTTTAATTTCAAAAAAGTGCACCCTCGTTGATGGTCGATTTTCATCCTAGTGTGCAAACACTTACAAAACATGAAAATGGCTTTGAAAGGTGCTCCAGCACAGCCACTTGGATGCCTAAGTCAGCCCTCTTATCATGTGGAGAGAAATGTTAAGTAGTTAGGAAAAATGAGAAAATGGAAGAGAAGCCCCTTACTTAGGGGTTTTGCTTAATATTTATGGGGAGTCAATAGAGATAGTCCCTAGACTAGGTCATTGGATTGGACTTAGATATTGGGCCTACTAATATAAACCTAAATAATAATTATCCAAAAATGTGTATTAACAAACCTTACAATTAGATATTGCTAAGTGAAAATTCTTTCCAAAACCATCTTTATTCCTTAACTTTATAATGAATTCAGAATACTTAGATAATAGCCAATTGAAACTTATTGAATTTCAATGATCAATCTAGAGAATTTAGAGTTAATCACAATTCTTAAGCAAAAACTAAACTAGATATCACAATAGACATAAGCTAATAAAAAAAATCAATAAGGATTTCTTTGGCTCTGACTCAAGAGTAGTGAAATCTTTCTTAAGTATTTTTAACTTGAAAAACTAGATTGGATGCATGTTATATCAATTCATCCTTTGATTGTCCCTTTACTTTTTTCAATTTTCATTAGCAAGCTTATCGATTCAATTTTATTTTTCTTATTTGAAGCTTGATTAGCATTGGAAAAGTATCTTACTCTTTTAAGAGATTAAGGCCAATCCTTATTAACTTAGATCTTTTAATGACTTAAGTAGTTGTTAACAGGAAAGCACCTTGCTCTTCTGGCTAATCAAGGCCGATCCTTAATAGCTTTAATATAATTTTACTTTTTCCAATTGGCAGTGCAAGAGTCTTGCTACTTTAAGGGATCAAGATCGATCTATAACAATCTTTAGCAATTTATTCAATCATCTCGATTCAATTATTCAATTTTCTTTATACCTCTAACAACTTAGATTTTTCAATAAAATTTTCAAAGGACAAATCTCCTTTATTCATCCAATTTAAAATTTAAAAAAAGAAGAATAGATAACTATCCTCTATAATCAAGCTCAAAAATCAAAATGACTAGAAATTAACCCATTCATATCTATCCTAATTCCGAGTTTAAGTTTAACCTTAAGGGAAAGGTAACTCTAAATTCTATAGATTTAATCACTTAAATTCAATAAAATGTTCTAAATTTCTAAAGGATGTAGGTAAATTATAAAAAAGAAAAATTTCTTACTTATGTAAGGGGTGTAAATTTCTAAAAAAATTTCAAAAAAATTATTAGAAGCTTAAGTGTATTTAATAGTATTAACACACATAATCTAACATTTTTCCCACACTTAAGTTATACATTATTCCTAATGTACATAATACAATAGAAATAAAAAAATTCAAGAGTATAAAAGAAAGAAAAATAAAAAGGAATTGGAACTTACCTAATTTTTGGTATTGATTTTAGAAAATGTGAAGTCCATATATTGAGTTCCTCACTAATTATCTCTACAGAGTTTTCTTTGCTATAACAATGTGCTAACTAAGAAAAGAAAAGAAAAAGTTAACTGAAGAAAAATAAAATAAAATAATACTATGACTGATTCAAGTAGCAACATGTTAGTGCGTAGCCAACTTACAAAACATAAAAAGTGAAGACAGTTGTCTAAAAACTACAATAGAGAACAAATTAAATGTACAATCATCCAAATCAAACTAAGTCTTTCAAAAAAATGAATAGTGCAAGAAAAGCTCATTCTCCATCTTCATCATCATCCTCCTTCAAAAGAAAAAAGATTTCAATTTTGATAAAAAGAACAATTCATGTTATATAGACAATAGCTAATTTAAAAAACTAATAAAACTCAATTATCATTTCTAATTAATTATTAGTTCATGTTACTAAGTAACATAGGCAATGATTAAATTAAAAGAAAAATAGTATTATGCCGATTTCACAATTGCATGACTAAAGTCATGGATTCATGCATTTATAGGGTTGATCAAGTCCTAATTGCATGTTATACAAATTCTTTAGATTTTGCTCAACATGGAAAATTCTTGAAATAACATAATATCGTATAATGCTAATTTCTCAATTATGGATTTACGAAATTATAAGGCTAATAAGATTTTAATTGTCAATCTTTAAGCTATAATTTCATAGCCTCAATTGGACATGAACATTAGTATTCAATAATTTAAACTTGTTTTGCATAATTTCATTGTGCAATTACTAACACCAAATTTCCTAATTTTATCATGAATTTAGAATATCAACTAAAATAAATTCATGTTAACAATTTCTAAAAATTAATGGCTTCACCAATTACATAAATATTTCAATACCAACAAGTTTTAATAATTTTAACATGAATCACATAGCATCAACTATAAATTTCTTAACTACCCTTCACTTTCTCATTCACTAACCTTAACAAACTTGTATTTCTCATGGAACTGTTAACAAATAACACATAGCAAACACAATTCATGACAGTAAAACCCTTAAATCACTACAATAATTCAAGTTTTTAACATATGCATGCAAAAACAAAACCCTCATAAAAAAATCACATTTTCTAACCAATCTAACCGAGGATCTAGGAAAATAGTCAAGGAATGGCAGTATACATACCTTGATATATTGCATGCAGTGTTAGATCATGAGTTTTTGTGATGAGTTGGGGTGTGGAAGGAGAGAAAAATAAGAGAGAGAGGTCATGTAGAGAGAGAAAGGGGGGTTTCGATTGAAACTTCTTTGTTTTTCCTGTGGTCTATGTTACATCTTATTTCTACATACTTGGGCATAACTTAGGGCGTAATCCTTGCACATAGACCTCTTGATAGGAATCGAGCCATAGGACCACTAACCCAAGCCTGAGCTCGAGGTGTTAAAGGATTGATAAAGTAGATCCTTTCGTTCCAGCCTAAAGCTAAAGAAGCCGAGCTAATATAGACTATTGACCTACTTACTTGCCTAAGCCAAACTCTCCCAAGCCTATCAATTGTCTCTAATTGTTGACCTGAGGAGTGCCCAAGCAATAACTTAGCTCACTCGATCACGTACTCGGCTAGCTGCCCAAAGCATGTCTAAGTCGAGTTCACCCTAGAAGAATCTTCAGTTCTACTCAGCAATAGCCCAACTAACCATATAATTTTGTTTGTTCTACCAGAAGCCCTACCATTGGCTACCGACCACGTGTTCAGACAACCTTGTGAAAGCATCTATAGTGCCAATCACTTGTTTTCGTGAATTTTCACTTATACCCTTTTTCATTCCTTGTATTTTACTTTCTTTAGATAATAACCTTTTTTTCTTTTCTATTTTTAGAAGGTTGCCTTAGATTATTGGGTATAAATACCCTTATATATTGTAGTCGTAACAATTATCTGATATTAAACATACTACACTTCCCCCTTGTGTAAGCTACTATGCTTACTTCTACCATAACTCTCATCCTATCCCTTAAGCAAGTTTAGGTGGCGAGTAACCTCACCAAACTACTCGTATATCATATCAAATTAATTCATGAGTTTATGGAGATTCCTTGGTGTGTCATATCCTTGAAATCGTTCATGGGATTTTGCTTCTTTACTTTCTATTATGCCCATTTCCATTGTCATTTTTAAGCTTTCAATAAGCTTAAACCCACCTCTAATACAATCGACCTTGTCTGCCCTTGTCATGGCTTATCATCCTGGTATTAGAGTGGAGGTTCATTTGGGTAATTTACATTTCAAGCCTTGTTAATGTTGTTTTGTACTTGGCATTGGTTCTTGTAGTGTGTTGTGGTTGTGTAGGGGTTAGTCATAGTGTTTTAGTATGTAATGGAAGTTGTATTATTGTCGTATGACAACTGTTGAGAAGTATTTTGTTTTACCCTATTTCGAGCCTTAAGAAATAGAGCAGGTTCCAACTTGGTTGTATTGTCCTTTGACATAGCTGTCTGAGGTTAAGGTTTACTTAGATTTAAATATTTGAGTGGAGAAGTGTACGTATGTAGAATAGATAGTTCAAAAATAGTAATTATTGTCTTTAGGAACATTAAGACCCTAATTTTGTTGTTGAGTTCATGGTGGAAGCAAT
Source organism: Lumnitzera littorea (assembly GCA_024138015.1). Lineage (NCBI taxonomy): Eukaryota > Viridiplantae > Streptophyta > Magnoliopsida > Myrtales > Combretaceae > Lumnitzera > Lumnitzera littorea. The sequence continues at coordinate 99,363,844 of JAMXBB010000007.1, forward strand.
ATTGAGTTGAGGAAAGAATGACAGATTCAAGTGTAAATGCTAGTATTGGAGACGATAATAGTGGTGTCATCTACAATAGCCAATAACCCCAAAACACTCCTAAAAGCATAGACAAATGAATCGATGAAATGGCTAACTTAATAGCCGACCTGACTAGAGTTGTTCACATGCTAGCTTTCCAACCTATTGATGTCGCTTAAAACACCCTTTAAGCTACTTAACCAATGAGGGGACAAGTCTCAACTCAACAAAATTAAGGTGGAGTAATAGGAGAGAATGTACGAAGGAGAATTGACTTGGGAGAAATGGATGAAGAGGATGAAGAGGAGTATGCTGAGGTAAAGGAGCGAGCTTATGCACTCTAAGTTGTCGACCATGTGAAGCTTTAGATCCTATGCTTCAATGGTTCTTAAGATATTGATGACTGCTTAGATTGGGAAGAGATGGTGGAATAGGTCTTTAACTAATCTCAATATGTGCACTGCGAGAAAGTGAGAACTATTGCTATAGAATTCTCAGGTTATGTTACAATGTAATAGAGGAACTTCCAAACCATGAGGAGGCAAGAAGGATATAGAGAGGTCAATATCTAGCCTGAGATGAAGAGGGTACTTAGAAATAGATTTATGCCAGATACCTACTTGCAAGATACTTTTGCTTGGTTTCAAGAATTAAGGTAGGGAGCTAAACTATTGATGAGTATGTGAGGGAATTTCAAATGCTCATAATTTGTTGTAAAGCTAATGAGCTATTAGCTCAAACAGTATCCAGGTTCCTTATTGGGTTGAGGAATGATATCTAATATGTAATGGAGCTTCAATAGTTTACTACATTGGATGAGACTATAAGAATAGCCTAACATGTGGAAAGATAGAAGAGAAATAGGTTGATCTGACCTCAGATTAGTTGAGTTGTTTAAAACAACTGACCTACTCAAAGTGGTAGCCAAGTTCCTCAAAATACTGACTTTAGTAGGAGAGTTGAAGTTGTGACTAAGTAGAAGAGTCGTACCATTGACTAAGAATTTCCAAAGAGAACTTTATGAGAAGAGACAAAGGTCTAGATGAAAGATGAGCCAAATCAAGTATTTTAAGTGTTAGGGATTTGGGTATATGGTTAGTCAATGCCCAAACAGATAAACCATGATTATTAAGGACGATGCTCTAAAGATTGAAGTAGATAGTATAGATGAGGAACTTAAAGAGAAGGGAGAGTTGAAGGGAGAAACTGAGGTTAATGATGAACTAGTTGAAGAGGATGTGTTTGCTAAGGACTTGGACAAGCTGACCTTAGTCATCATACGCATAATGAGCATTGAACCATCAATTGAAGAAAAGCAATGCGAAAACTTGTTTCACATCGCCTATTAAGTGAACGAACAAGTTTATGCACTTATAATGGATAATGGAAGTTATACTAATGTAGCATCTGCTGACCTAATTAAGAAACTCAAATTTCCGAGCATAACACATCCAAGGCCATGCAAGTTACACTAGTTAAATGAGAAAGGAGCATTAAATGTCACTCAGCAAGTGCTATTACCGATCTCAATTGGAAATTACTATGATGAAATCTTCTATAGCGTACTACCTATGTGTACATCCCATGTGCTGTTAGGCTGACCTTAGCTTTTTGATCGAAGGGTCATTCATGATGGTTTTAGAAACACATTTATATTTGAGAAAGATGGGAGGAAGATCACCTTGAACCATATGATCCCGAGCTAAGTAAGGAAGTTACAAGCTAAGTTAGCTGGAGGATCAAAGAAGGCATTGGTTCTAAGTTGAGCCGAGCTCTGAGAAGCCATCAAGTTTGACATGTTGACCTTCCTATTGATTTAAAGACTAATGTAGTTAAAGGAGCAAAGTGTATTACCTAAGGAAGTCCGAGAGCTATTGGATGAATATGTCAACCTGTTTTTCAAGCAATTGCCTAAAGGGTTACCCCCTTTTGAGGAATTGAACACTACATTGACTTAATATCTACTGTTACTCTAGTAAATAAGCTTGCTTATAGGATGAACCCTAAGCAAGTTGTCAAACTCTAGATATAAGTCAATGAACTACTGGAGAAAGGATATACGAGAGAAAGTCTTAGCCCTTGTGTTATGCCTACACTACTTGTGTCGAAGAAGGATGATACCTAGTGAATGTATGTAGATAGTATAGTTGTAAATAAGATCACAATCAAGAATATGTAACCTATTCTGAGGCTAGAAGAAATGTTAGATAAACTGAATCGTGTTAGAGTGTTTAGTAAGATTAAACTGAAGTCAGGATACCACTAGATTTGTATAAGATAAGGTGATGAATGAAAAACTGCATTTAAGACTTGACATGGTCTTTATGAATGGATTGTAATGTCTTTTGGCTTATCGAATGTCTTGAGCACTTTCATCAGGTTGATGAATCATGTGTTGAGAAATTTGATCTGCAAAGTATGTCGTAGTTTACTTTGATGACATCCTTATGTATAATGCTGACCTACCAAGCCATTCAAACCATCTTTAAGCTGTATTTAATGTGCTTAGAACCGAGTGATTGTTTAGCAACTTAAAGAAGTGTTGTTTTTGCTAGGAGGAAGTAGTTTTCCTAAGATATGTAGTTAGTGGAAAAGACTTATGAGTTAATGATGAGAAGATCCAATCAATTATCAAATGGCCAACCACAACCACTTATGCTAAGGTGAGAAGTTTCCATGGACTGACATCCCTTTATCGACGATCCATTGAAGCTTTCAACATCATTGATGTACCTCTTACGGAGTTGATAAGGAAGAACATTAACTTTAAGTAGGGATAGAAAGAAGAGAGAAGTTTTGCCAAAGTGAAGGAGAGATTAACTTCTATACCTATGTTAACCTTGCTTGACTTCAAGAAAATATGAGTCTGAATGTGATGCATCAAGTGTTGGCATAGGCACTATGTTGATGTAAGAAAGCCGACCAGTTTCCTAGCATAGTGAGAAGCTACGAGGACTTTAATTGAATTATTCAATATATGATAAAGAACTCTTAGCACTTATTTGATCACTCCAAGTGTGGTAACATTATCTACTATTGTGAGAGTTTGTTATTTATACCAATCATGAATCCCTGAGGCATCTCAGAAGTTAGACTAAGCTATCAAAAAGACAACTACAACGAGTTGAATTCTTGGAATGTTTTAGTTTTGTGATGAAGCAAGGGAAAACTAATGTAGTTGCTGATGCTTTGTCAAGAAGACATGTCCTTCTCATTGAGCTATAAACTAGACTCTTGAGATTTGTGAGCATTAAAGAGCAATATCCTCAAAACCTCCATTTTGGTCCTATATTTGGACGATATGAAGATGGAAGAATAGTAGATGACTACCACGTAAAAGATGGATATCTGTTTCTGGGAGGTAAGTTATGTATGCTAACCTATTCTTTAAGAGAGTTGCTAGTAAGAGAAACTTATTTTGGTAGGCTTTTTGGACATTTTAGAGAAAGAAGAACGTATGAGTTGTTGAATGGTAGATTCTTTTAGCCTAAGATACAGCAAGATGTGTGTCAAATTGTTGAGAACTATGCTATTTGCAAGAGGGCCAAAAGTCAAGCTAAACAAAGGAAAGCAATGCCTTTACCGGTCCTAACTTGACCTTGGAATGACCTCAGTATAGATTTTGTCCTTGGATTACCTCGAACCACCCAAAGCAAAGACTCTGTTATGGTTATTGTGAATAGATTCAATAAGATGGCACACTTTATGCCCTACACTAAAACTAACAATACTTCGACTATTACTTCTTTGTTTTTGCAAGAAATAGTTCGCTTACATAGAGTTCCATAGAGTATGGTGTCAAATAAAGACCTAAAGTTCTTAAGCCATTTCTTATGAACTCTTTGGCATCAAATGGGAATCAAACTACTATTCAGTACTTCTTGCCATCCTTAAATTGACGGTCAAACAGAGGTCATCAATCGCACTTTACATTCACTGCTTTGAGCTACAATAAGGAAGAACTTGGCTAATTGGGATGTCTATTTGCCCACGGTGGAATTTTCTTACAACTGAATAGTATACAATACCACCAAATAAATGCCCTTTAAAGTCATCTATGGCTTCAACCTAGAGCTACCCCTTGATTATACCCTATCACCCATATTCGAGCAAGAAGACCCTAACGCAAGAGCTTAAGTACAGTCCTTTCAACAAAGCTATTAGAAGGTTGCTCGGTAAATTGATCAAGTTACTAAGAAGTTGATGGAGAAGGGTAAAGGAAGGAAAATAGTACAGTTTCATCCCGATGACTTAGTATGATTGCACTTAAGCAAAGAAAGGTTTCCGAACAAGAGGAGATGTAAGTTGTCTACCTAAGCCAAATGTCCATTCAAAATACTCCAAAAGGTCAATGATAATGCCTACCAACTAAAACTACTTAAAGACTATATAGTTTCTAATACTTTCAATATTGCCGACTTTAGCCCCTACCGACCTAAAGGAGAACAGAACGAAGATCAACTGAATTTAATCCCAAATCCAAGTCAACTTGGAGGGGATGATAGGAATTGAGCCACTAGACCATTGACCCAAACTCGAGGTCGAGGTCTTAAAGGATTGACAAAGTGAATCCTCTCATTCCAATCTACAACCAAAGAAGCCAAGCTAGTCTAAACTATTAACTTACTACCTCGCCCAAGTCGAACTCTCCCAAGCCTATCGATTATCTTTAATTGCCAACTGAAGGAGCACCTAAGCAATAGCTCAGCTCACTCGATCACCTACTTAACTGACTTTATTCTAAGTTACCTAGAGCATTTAAGTTGAGTTCACCCTAGAAGAATCTTTAGTTTTACTCAACATATCTGCTTCACAATGACTCGACTAATCATATAATTTTCTATGTTCTTCTAGAAGCCTAACCACTAGCTACTAGCTACGTGTTCAAATAACCTTATGAAAGCATCTATTGCGCCAATCACTTAATCTCTTGAATTTTCACCTATACCATTTTTCATTCCTTGTAATTTACTTCTTTTAGACAATGCCCTTTTTATCTTTTTCATTTTTAGAAGGTTGCCCTAGATTATTAAGTATAAATCCCCTTATATATTGAAGCCACAACAATTATCTGCTATTGAACATACTACACTTTTCCCTTTTGTGAGTTTTTGTGCTTACTCTTACCATAACTCTTACCTTATCTCTTAAGCAAGGTCAGGCGACAAGGGACCTTACCAAGCTACTCGTGTATCATATCGAATTAGTTCATGAGTTTATGGAGATTCCTTAGTGCACCATATCCTTGAAATTGTTCATGGGATTTTGCTTCTTACTTTCTATTATGTGCATTTCCGTCCTCATTTTCAAACTTTCAATAAGCTTGGACCCATCTCTAATATGGCTGACCTTGTTTGCCCTTAGCGCGGCCTATCACCTCTCATCCATGTTATTATGCAATCATCCTTCGAAAAACTTTACAAGAGGAACACATGCAAGGTCCACAGGCATGGACCTTGGTCATATTCTTCTCTAAGCCTCTAAATTGAGTGATTTTGATCCTTTTATCCTGGTTTTATAATTGTCTTAGAAAAATTCAAAATTAGAACTAATTGAAATACAAGAATGGACCAAATATCAAATTAATTGGATGGGAACTTTGAATTCACTATTGCAACAAAAAATCAATAACTGTTTTAAAAAAAATCAAATCATTCAAAGAAAAGCAACACTAACTTATTTAGAATTTGATACTTAAATCAACTAATGACACAACGAACAAAATAAACAAACTAACTAAAAAAAATAACAAAATTGAAATAAACCAAACCTATTAATCTCTTCATTATGTTTTGATGATAACAAAAGATAATAACAAAAAGGGATGATATTAAGATATTTACATGCATGTTTACCTTGATTAGATATTGCTATATGTGTTTATCAATTTCTCAAGTATGTTAAACAAATTCTTCTAAGATCTATTAGAAGATCAATCAAAGGACTAATTAGAAGGTATGAGAATTAGAAATAGGGAATACGCTTAAGAGATAAGAATTACCGATTAAGACTTTAAGAAGACCTAAATTCATTTACCAAATATATTTGAGAAATATTTTCAATATATTCCACTAAGTAGGATTAAAATCTATGGGGATGAAATCAAACTTCTCTTGTTATATATTTTTGTCAAAGATTGGAAAGGTTTGTAATTTATTTAAAAGAGATTTTGACCAAGTCATTTGGATTTAAAAAGATTCATATATTGATAACAAAGTTTACCTTATATATACATTTGGAGTTCTTAGAGAAAGGAAAGGCAATTTCACCACTTTTGTAGCGCGCGTATTATGGAAAGGAACTCACATATATGGAAGGTCAACAAAGAGATAATTCATAAGGTATTTTTGCCAAGCAAAAGTTCAGAATAATTTATCTAGAATTACCTTAAATCAAGCCTCTAGCCATTCTAAATTCAAGTATATAAAGGAGGTAAGATCCTCATAAAATAGGATGTGAAGAAGAACAAAAGAATTTATGTTATTATTCTAAAGTGCTGCAAACAATCCAATTCTAAGAACAGAAGATCAATCAAAAGCTTACATGCTTATCTTCATACTAGTTCTTATTTGTCGAGGAACCATTTCTTTTATTTTCCTCATTGTCTCTTGTAATCTTGATGTAAGAATTGTTTTAGAGAGATTTTTAATCTCTATGATTTTGAGTGTTAGCTTAGAATTAAGGCTAAGTAAGTCAGAGCAGAGAATATTATTTATAACATTTCTAAGAGTTTGAGTATTGTGGATAGTGGAACGACTTTAGAAGTGAACTAAGTCTCTAGTAGTGAGGTTGGAAGAGTGTAATAGGCACAAAGCCAAAGCATTACAATTTATTTACTTGATTTTCTAAGTCTCATCTCTTTACTTTCATGTATTTTATTAATATTTGTTTATCCATTTATCTTCTAGCTGATAATTTAAGTAATTAAGGGGATAACTCATGAATTGTATTTTTTTTTTAAATTTGATTTATAACTAATTCACCACCTCCCCTCTCTCCCTACCTTTTGGTTACTTAATTAGGACTAACAAAACCAATTTTGGGCCACCTCCTAAAGAATGTTGTTGTTTTACATCATTGGCTCAATGGTTAAATGTATTCTAATGCAATTCCCTGATTAATACCTACACACTTAACTGGTCAAAAAGCATACTAAGAAAATATTAAAAGAATAGGAGAACAGGTTATTATAAAAGTGTTAAAATAATTGAAAATTCAGATTCATACTAATTTTAACTAAGTTACTCGTTTTAGCTTTTCGACAATAGCGCCAAAAACTTGATCGCATGTGTTAACCATACTATAGGAAAGTGCATGTGGTCAAGTTATAGTATAGTTAAAATGGATGTAAGTCTAGGTGTTAATTCTATAGAAAACTAATGTATGAGAACCTAATTACTAATAGTTTCCTAGAATATCCAATTACCTAACTTTACAATATAAAATAAATTATGATAAAATAGGAAATACGAATAAGGATTCATAAAATAAAGAAAATAAAATAAACAAGAACAAGTAATGCAATGAAACTAATTAAAATAAATAAGCAACATGAATTAATTAAAATAAGAAGACATAATTCTTAATAAATCTTTATTATTTACTCTCTAGTTCCATTCAACATTTCAATCTTAGTTATTCTTTAGACCGTAGAGATTTCTAATCCTATTCCTATGGAAATTGGATTCTAAATTAATTGAACTTATGTCTTTAGTTAATTTCTAATCTTGAGACACTTTTTACCTGCATCACTGCTAAATAGAGTATCTCAATATCACATGAAGTACGTAGATCCTACTATTAGGTTTCCTGAATCCGAAGAGATTTAATACCTAATCTCTTAACGTATTGAAATTCTTCTAATTATGCTTGTATGTTGACTATATCATGCCCCAAACTGGGGAGTTGTAATAGTCTTACTGTATAAATAAACCTACACTAAAAGTTAGCCATCTTAGCTGCTAACGTAGGTATAACCTTATTCATTACTTTACTACTTGGAAGCGTCCCATTCAGTACTTGGTATGAATCAACATGTGATATAACTTTTTAAAAACTAAAAATAGTTTTATAGCTTAAGTGTCTAAGGAAAAATTAAGTTTTATAAAATGTATGAAGAGTGAAACCTTGAATTTTATAAAAATTTCAAGAACTATGTTGTTATGAAAAGATAAAGTGTATTGAAATCCATAGGCTTATAGAGCATGGATGAAATCTTATTAGCTGAAAACTAAGGGTCACCTGAGGAAACCCTATTAGTTTTCTTAGAAGTTAGTATGGTCGATAAACCAAGTAGAAATCTAGTTAGGTAATCTTGAATCTCACTCTCTAACTACATTCTCTATTTTTCTAAAATTTGAAGTAATACTAGTGAATCTACTGAGAAACCCGCAAAATAGCTATAGGAGAATGAGTGACGACTTACTTAGTAAGTGAGACAAAAACAATAGCGTATATCTAACATCAAGCAACCAGGGTTTTCAAGTAAGGTTAATTAGATGCAATACATATTCAAGCAAATGCCATCATATGACATTGACCAGTTTATGGTGAGATCAAAGAAATTGCTCTCTTTATAATTTGCGTTTTAAGGACTTTAACGTCATGCATTTTGTAGATCGAAACCAAACTAAGGCTTATGCAATGGAGAAATATGCTTCGCCCAATGCCAACCTTGTCACAACCTCCTCTCTTATCATTTTGTTTAACTAAAGGTAAGGAGAGAACCATTTCTACTATCCTCATTAAAGGGTTTGTGTTTTGCTCAAGAATCCTAATTGTTTCCCCTAATAAGTTGTGATGCAAGTCCAGTTAGTAGTTAAGTAAAGTCTGTGTTAGATTGCTTTTAAGGTAGTCAAGCAATTTCAGACAATCTAAAGTGAGTAATATCATAAAGCAAGCAATACATAAGTCCAATACCTAGAATAGCACAACCATATTCAAGCATACACGCTGTATACGCATAGGCAACTAACTTACAATCACAAATAAGGTATATACTAAGGTCTTGAAGTATTCTTAAAAATACTTTAAAGAGCAATGAAACACCGATCCTACTTACCTAGATACTAATGCTCATTCTCCCAATGCATCACTTTTTTCTTCCTTTATTACTCCTAAAATTTGATATGACATCTTTAGTTTCCATCCAATACATAACATATGTGTTCATTGTGGATATTTAAGTACGTTTTTAGTTGTGTTAGGTGAGTTTTTCTAAGGTGTTTATTTGATATTAGTTAAGTATGGTACATTCTAATCAAGGTTCTAACCTGATACAAGTTGCTGTCCAGTAATTTCTGACCTAAGTTCTGACTTCAATAAATTCTTAAAAGGCACAATCAAGCGACTTTTTGATTTGCTCTCCAACTTTCAATGAACCAATATTTAGTATTAATCATCTTCAAATGTCCAATTACTCCTACATTTTATATCTTCCATCAAACTACTTTCTCATTGAGTTTTTGCCTTAGGTTCGAATCCATTCGTATGGTGTAGGCTATTGTCTGAGTGGCTTCTAACTCATTTTCTAACTTTGATAAAGTAATCGAATGCATATACCAATCACTTATTGACCTTTTGTTAGACTTCTGGTGTGAACAAATATATTAAATACCAAACTACATTATAACCCCATTTCTGATGGTGTTTTTGACCTTCAGTCAAAAAATTGAACTCTTATTTAGGAAGTTCTTGACTTACAATTTGTCTCTAGAAATAGGGTAGAGTCCAAATATAAGCTACTTTTTGGTACAGATTCAATTTTCTTAGTGTACTCAACATATTCACCCCAGATTATATTTTGACTTACTTTCTAACATAGTTTTTGACCCTGCTACTACTAATACATCTAACTACTTTACATATACTCCACTTACCCTAAGTTTCCAAATCTCTAAAGCCTGCATATACAGCAAGTACCAACTAAGTATTTCTACCATTTATATCTCTTCTCACAAAATCATCGATTAAACTACAATTTCATTTAAACTTGGTAAATTTTATCTTGACCACCAAATACCTAATTTTATTTAAAAATCATTGTTCCTACACTTATGATGAACTACTTCTAGCTATTACATGTAGATGAATATAGATTGTACCTTAATTTTATCAAGTATGAATCAAGCTCATTAAATACCCTATCTAGTGCACTAATTGCACAAAAATGAAATTTTCTCAAAAATCTGCAACTCAATTTTAAAAATCTAACCATACAATATCAAAATATAACATCTTATGAGTATATCCATAAAATTCCAAGTTGAAACTACATGAATTGATCTTTCAAAAACTCGATCGAAAATTGTTATGTAGGATTTTTTTTTAAGAACCCCATATCTACACTCAAAATTTTGAAAATTTGATTGACTATTCAAATTCCTCATGTAAAAATACATAGGGAACCCAAATTTCAAAACTTTTGGTAAATGTTTGATCTTTTTTTCCTTAATTTTTGATAAAAAGAAGATATTTGGAGACTCATCAAAACTCCAAGCTTCGGCCACCATGAGGGAAGGGGAGGTTGTCGACTAGGGTAGGTGTCAACCAATCCTTTAGGTCACTATGTTATTTCACTTCCAATTAGTCATCTTCCTTAAAATCTCACAAATCCCCTCCTTCGTATACTATTCTTTCCCAATTTCATTTCCTCATTTTCTTTCTCTATTTTCTCACTCTAATATTTTTTCCAATTCTCAATTGACTAAACTTTGTTCTAAAGAGCTAACTGAAATTTTTATAATCAAGCTTTGGGTTACTTTGATTTTATTTAACCTTTGCAACAAGTGTAAAGGCTTAGTTTAGGTGTCATAAATTGAAATTCCCCTATCCTCATGCACTCCATATCCTTGCCATGTCTAGCTACATGTTTCTAGATGTCCTGGGAATTTTTATAGTTTTTCTATATTTTTCTTTATTTATTTGATAATATTCACGCATTTTCAAGTATTTTTTATAATTTCGAGTACATATATTTATATAATAATCATACCTGATGTGTATACATGTCTTTTATATATTATTTTATGTATAATATTAATTATATTACTTTTATAATTTATCTTTAAGTGTTCATTAACTTTCAAGACTTAATTTGCACATTACTGATATTATAATAATATAGTAAATTGCTACCATTTTAGTTATATTTTTAATATTTTATTATATTTTCAAATTCCAAGCCTACAAAAACTGATCGACTAATATCACGAAGTCCCTCATATGTTTCTAGCCTATTTAAATTACCTTTTGAAACACTCTAAATCAACTAGTGAACCTAATTGTGCAAGTGCAGGGCTTAAATATTGTAGGCCTTGCAACTCTACAGTAAACTCAAACATTAAATTACTAATCACGGTAAATACTAAAGGAAGACAATATGTTTGACATAATTAAATCATCAAAGAATAAAATTATAGAAAGAAAGAGTAATTGTTGCAAGAAGGAACTAGATTTCAATAATATTCACTTAGAACAAAATAAAAGAGTAGCAATATAATAAAAGAGAGATGAAAATTAATTTGAGAGATCCCTACAATATTCTAGACTACAACTTACTCAAGGGGAATCTCTTTGAAAAATCTAGAGTAAGGATCTATTCATAAGATCTGAGGCTAGGTTTATAGAGAGAAACTTAGCAAAATAAAAGATACAATGAACATTACATGTATAAGGACCCTAGGGAGAGCCTAGTAGTATTGTTTAGAATTTTCATATTACATATGCACCCATGATAAGAAAAATTACCTTGCAAATAAGAGATTACAAGACTCTAATTAGTTAATCACTAGGGTCTTTAATTTTAGTTCATTGACTCATTATGTAATATAAATAATTATGGATATCCACTTTTCCATAGTTCCTTAGAACCATAAATAATGGGTATCCCCTACCAAAATAGTGAAATAAGATAAACAATTCTAAAAAATTCTAAACTTACGAAAGATACTAAACTTAATTAATATATTAGTTGTTTCCCGAAGCATTCCAAATTAACTACACAAACTTTTCATCATATTGATTCAATGGTAGCACTCTGTACTCGATTCCTATCCTTGTCCCAATAATCGATCAACCTGCAAGGAAAAGAACTGTTGGGTGTAAGCTTACACTTAGTAAGATAAATACCCTCATCAATACCGCATGGCAAAAATTTATTAAATGTACAATTATATAAATGCATGAAAAATTAGTATGCCAAACAACGCATGCAGTGGCTTAGAAACTACATACGACTCAGAATTACGCCCCCTATAGTTGGGGTTTGGAGATAATTAATCGACCCAAACCAAAATTCGAGTTTTAGACCTTGGGTTTTATTTCATTTGCACTATTATGCTTAAGTCAAAATAAAACAATTTATATATATATATATATACTTTCTTTCCTAAACAACAACAAATCGTATTTTCAAAATCTCAAGTCTAGCGGTATGGTAACCTTTGCAATCCACAAACATACGTTCTAAGCAGAAACCACAAGATATGGCCCCTCATCAACGGTTGGTATCTCCCAATGCCTAGTAAGCCCATTAACTTAAGATAGAAACCCAATAAAAATGATAATATAACTAATGCCCATTCTTGTAGGAGGCCCTCCTCTTGTGAGTCCCTTCCCATCTTTTGCGTGAAGTGACAGTCGGTGTTATCCGATTTACAAGGAATGCATGATTTATTTAATTTCTTAATCATATAAGTGGTTAATCTGATTTTTCATGGTGATCAGACAATTTCATTCCATACAATCGCATGTATAAATTATCATAAATAATTTCCATTATTATATGATTAACAAGCCATAGCATTCAATCACAAATTTATACACATGTATTTCCCATATCCTACAAGCATCCAATTTATATATATATAAGTTTAGGTGCATCTATTCTACAAGCAAAATCAAGTAAACAGTTATTAAGAATTCATTCACTCACTTATCTATGCGGATTAATCAAAATAATCCGGGAGTAGGTCGTCTCCAAAACCCGAGTCCCTTAAACATCACAAATACGATACTATAAGGATTTGAAATAAAACTAAAAAAACTAAGCTATACTTTTGACTTGGTTTCATATTTTTCCCAATTTCTACTTAAAGTTTAATCGTATATACTTTAGCATATAATCAATCTTCATCGTTTTCAAGTATACTTTACCGTAGTGAGGTTATATTTTTGTGATAAGGCATGCAAAACTGCCCATAGGTTAGAATAGTTGCGATCCTCATGATTTAGAGTGCTTTTGGGCTTTGTTTGGTTAATGAGCTTTTTGGTAACTTGGGAAATTCTTTGGGCTTAGGCTTAAGACTTTATTCTAAACTTAAAATACTCCTTAAGGTCAGATTTCCAACTTTGGTTTATACTCTTAGTGTTAATAACAACTCTTTAGGCTTTTATGTGAGCTTAAGTTATCAAATGGGCTTGTTTTTTGTTTAAACCAAAGTTGGTGACTTTATTGAGCTTATGGAGTCTTAGGTGGACTTTTTGTGAGCTTTAAAACAACCTTAGAGTTCTAGGCTCGTTTTGAGAGTTTTAAGCTCGGTTTTGAGTTTTAGTCTTTATATACTTGCTTTGGTTGATCTTTTCCCTTTGTTCACTTGGTTTTATCATATTTTTAAGTGGCTTTTATTTATGTTCCAGATCTGGCCATGATGAATCCAAGGGGCACTCACTTGGTTCTCAACTTATTTTATTATTTCCTTAAGTTTAGGGGTTAAATCATGAACCTATGCTATTTATATTCCAACTTTGACTTAACTTCTCTTCCATATGATGATTATTTAGCTTATACTCTAGATGAAAATAATAAATCTCATACTTATCATAACTTCCATGCCATAGTTCATATCTCATAAAGTTGGTTTCTGCAGAAAAGTTTCATGTAATGGATTTTCCTTTACCTAAGGCTAGGTTTGATTATCCTTAATTTAATAGAAATGGAAATAACATCTAAATGACTCACATATACTCCATGTCCAGTATGATGTCTCCTCATTCATCTATACATTTTATGATTTTCTCAACTTAAAATCTTCATTCTAAGTGTTAAACATATATCTTTGTATAACACCAACTTAGCATGCTCATATTTCAACTTTCATGTAAAGGGATTCACAAGCTTACTTCTTAAGATGATTTAATTATTTTATCATCTTATGATCATGCTAATATCTTCATGAAAACATGGTCTCCTAACATGGCATATTAGGTCAATTTAATAAGAAAACAACTTATTCGTCCTAAAAGCATAGAAATGGTGGTTGTGCAACTAAGTATCCTCTTATGTTCCTTGTTTTTCCTCCTTATTCTTGCAACCTCCTTTGGAAACTGGAGTCTTGATTTTTGAAGTGGGGCTTTAAGGATATTTTAAAGTTCCTAAAAGTGGCTTTTGAAATTGATAAAAGGAGGCAACAAAATCAAGCTTTTGCGTCGTAAGTTATGAAGCAAAAAGGTGGTGGCAATGTGGGATTTTGTGAGGATAGGTTTCTTATTGTGATTTGTGTTTAAAGTAAGGGAAAAGAAAGTGAAAATGAGAGTGAAAGAGAGAAAGAGTGGCAGATTTTTTAATGGGAGGAGAAATGTGTTCAAGAAGCTTTAATTGATTGTCTTTTAATATGCACAAATGCTAACTTTTTGACAGGACTAGATGATGTAAGTATTAAAAGGTGATTAGTAGTTGTGTAAGACAATTGAGTGATGGGCAAATGATAAGGCATGGCCTCTCTTTTCCTTCTTTTCCAACCGGCCATGTGGGGAGCAATTAGGGCATGGTATTGTCTTGTTACTTAATTAAAAATTGAACATATAAAATAATGTGATAACTTATCCATATGTAATATAAGCTGTGGTGTGATAACGGAAGTGTCTTGATAAGTTATCAATAGTTTTTTATAAGTTATCAATTGATAAATGATTCCAACTCTCAATTGATAAGTTATTTAGGGTAATTGGTTAGTTTACTTATTCATGTGCACAAGTTTTATGCATGAAGATAAGGAGGTTATCTTATATGAAATTCTTTTAGAGTTGGTTTCTTAAGTTGATTTGTAAGTTATGATTTAATTCTTATTAAATTATGAAAATTTCTAAAGTTGATTAAAATAATTCAAATTAAATTATCAATTAGTCGCTTAGGATTATAAGTCCTTAATTGTTTTAAGGTTTGAGGTTTTGAGTGACTTAGAGTCTGTGGTTCTCGTATTCGAGTTTTATTGATAATAGACTTTCAATGAGAAATTAAATTCGTTTTTAAATGCAAACTTGAACTCTTAGCTTAGTTAATATAGGAACGTTTGGGAAGTGCTCTTAGTTGAATCACAAGTTCGCTAAAAAGTAGGGTTTATAACTTATCTATGTATAACATGGCTTATAAGTAAAAATAAGAGAATTGTCTTATATGAAATTCTTTTAGGGCTTGGTTCTCAAATTAATTTGTAAGTTATGATTTGTTTCTTAAGAAATTTTAGAATTTTCTAGAATTGAATAAAATTTATTCAAATTATATTTTTAATTATTTATTTAGTGTTATAAGTCCTTGATTATCCTAGGCTTTAGGGTTCGAGTGAGTTTAAGTATTTTTGAGGGTTTTTCACTAATTTAAGAGTAATTGACTTACACTTATGAGCTTAAGATTCAATTGGCTTAATTATTTAAGATCATCACTTTATTATGCAACATATATATATATATATATATATCATATGATAGATTAAGAAAAGAGAAGGAAATTACTTAGTCATATTTATATATATATATATATATATATATTGTGGGGCTGCTTATGTATATAAGTAAAATTAATTTTGTAAATTTATTAATTCATTCCTTTAATTAGATTAGTTTTGTTATTTATTATTACTTAAAATAATCCTTGATTCGTTCATTATCAATTTTATATGATTTCACAAAATTATTGACAATTTTATTGATTTATGGCTTTTCAAGTATTAAGATAATTTTATAGAGTTTTAAAAATTTTTATGATTTGATATTTACGGTTTCTATTAAATTTAGGTTTACATTTTTAAAAGTACGCGTATGTAGGGATTGGGGTTTTCTTCTATGATTAGGATTTTCAAATTATATAATAGGGTCTTTCGAGTTTGTTTTAAGTTCCAAGCTTAAAATNCTTATGTACACAAGTAAAATAATTTTTGTAAATTTATTAATTTATTCTTTTAACTAACTTAGTTTTGTTATTTATTATTACTTGAAATAATCCTTGATTCGTTCATTATCAATTTTATATGATTTCACAAAATTATTGACAATTTTATTGATTTATGGCTTTTCAAGTATTAAGATAATTTTATAGAGTTTTAAAAATTTTTATGATTTGATATTTACGGTTTCTATTAAATTTAGGTTTACATTTTTAAAAGTACGCGTATGTAGGGATTGGGGTTTTCTTCTATGATTAGGATTTTCAAATTATATAATAGGGTCTTTCGAGTTTGTTTTAAGTTCCAAGCTTAAAATTTTAATCAGTTTTCATTTTATGTAATTTTATTGACTTAGAGAAATATCTACAATACTCGAGTCCAACACCATGTTTAGAAGGTTAAATTTGCAGAGTCTACAACATGTCTAAAAATAAAACATGTGTAATAAAAATAGAAGATTTACATGCCATAATGCGACTATGCCCTAAGTATACAGTCATAGTAGTAAAGTATATACTTATTCTTTGCACAAAGTCTTAAGAATTGAAGAAAATAAGTTACGAGAGGAACACAGTTGGGACCATGGCCATGGTGGCTGGCCGTAGTCGTTCTTGGACACTAATTTCTACTTTGCTTCTCGCTTAGTTGCTTGTAATTTCAATGCACATTCATTATTCATGGGTATTATCCTTTGTAAGACTTCAAAATTCATTTAAAACATCTTTAAATCTTCCAAAACTTGATCTAAAATCATCAACCTCTCCAAATCAAATGAAGCTAGACTCTATTCATGTCCAAACTTTCTTTACTTTAATCCATGTTCAATGCTTTTGCTTCAAATTACTCCAAAAATTGCTACAAATTTTCAAAACTTTATAAAATGCTCCAAAAGTCCCTAAAAATGAAATTTAAATGAATTAAGCTCAAAATAACACATAATTTACTTAGATTAATATCTAAAATAGTACAAAATAACCTCAGAAAATGTATGCTAATTTAGAGTTATCAAATTACATTAACTTCATGACAAAGGGATGATACATGTGATTCAACAGGTGAATGTGCCATTCTTAGTTTGTAACCTATGCTAGGACAAGGTGACTTGTGACATCATCCTTACGGGCACCTGACACCTGCTACTAAGAAGACCATTGTTGTTTGACCAACATGTCATCCATAATGGCTACAAGAATACATATGCCTTCACTAAAGATAGGAGGAAGATTGTATTCTAGCCCACAACCCCAAACCAAGTAAGTGAGACACATAGTTAACTTACCTAAGTTACTAAAAAGAAGGCCCTTATACTTTCTCGAAGTGAATTCAAAGCAACTGAAAAAGTCCAATGTGCCTATGTTTTAGTTGATCCATGGACTGTTAGAACTCAAATACTTAAAGTCTATGCAAATGAGGTTAAGAGGTTATTAAAGAATTCTTTGACCTATTTCCAAAGAGTTGCCTAAGGGATTACTTCCAGTTTGGGGTATAGAACATTGTGTCAACCCATAGCCCAATATCACCCTATGGAACTGATCTACATGTAAAATGGTTCCTAAGTAAGCAGCCAAGCTAAAGAGGTAAGCAAGTGAGCTAGTTAAGCACAACTATGTGAGAAAAAAGCATGAGCCCATGTGTTCTACTCACTCTGCACATGCCTAAGAAGGATAGTTCATAGCACATGTGCATTAATAATCGAGTTGTCAATTGAATCACTATGAAGTATGGTACCCCATACCAAGGCTCGATGAAAAGTTGAACAAGCTCTACAACCATACAATACTTTCTAAAATCGACCTTAGGAGTAGCTACCAACAAATCTATATGAGGCTAGGAGACGAGTAGAAGATTGCCTTTAAGACTAGGCATGGCCTCTATAAGCAGTTAGTCATGCCCTTTGGCTTGACAAATGCATCGAGCACATTCATGAGGCTCATAAACTATGTAATCAGACCCTTAATCGAAAGGTGTATAGCTATGTAATTTGATGACATTTTTGGTGTATAGTGTTAACCTGGCTAATCACATGGAATACCTTTAAGCTATCTTTGTATATCTGTACCAAGAAGCTATTCGAAAATTTGAAGAAGTGTACATTCTAGCAACACAAAGTTGTTTTCTTAGGATATATTGTGTCTGATGAAGGGATCCAAGCTGATGAGGCAAAGGTTCAAGCTGTCTAGGAGTGGCTAAGAATGTTATTGAAGTAAGAAGCTTCCATAGACTTATGTCATTTTACAAGTGGTTAATTTGGAACTTTAGCACAATAGTAGCCTCCTTGACTAAGTTGATGAAAAAGGCAAATGGGTTCCAGTATACCAGACAAGCAAAGAAGAGCTCCATAGAGATTAAGGAAAGGTTGACTTTGGCCCCTATATTAGCCTTGCCTACTTTGAGAAGCCCTTTGAGCTAGATTATGATGCCTTAGGGATTGGTATTAGGGTCGTGCTCATGCAAGAACACCAACCTATGGCCTTTCATGGTAAGAAGCCAAGTGGTATTGCCTTGAACTACACTATATACAGGAAAGAGATTTATTTTCTCTACCGAGCTCTAACCATATGACAACACTACTTACTGCTCAAAGACTTTGCCATATACATGGATTATAAGTCCCTAAAACACCTTAGAAGCTAAAACAAGCTCTCAAGGAGGCAAGTTACATGGCTCAAACTTATGAAGGGATTCTCCTATATAATCAAACATAAGAAGGGAAGTACTAATGTGGTGGTTGACATTCTATCCTATTGTCAAGCTCTACTTACCACCCTTTAGACAAAATTACTTAGTTTCTCCCTCATCACTAAGCAGCATGATCAAGACCCTCACTTTAGTCTAATTGTTGAGAAGTGCAAGGATGGACTAGTCATAGGAGCATACTATTTGGAGGAGGGTACTTATATAGAAGCTAGCATATACATACCGAGTTATTCCACCAAAGAGTTATCAGTTCGAGAGGTACAATGGAGGCTTATCTAGACACTTTAGTGAAAACCAAGATTGTTGAGCTTCTTAAGGAGAATTTTTATTAGCTAAGAATGGCATGGGATGTCTATAAGGTGGCCTATATTTGTGAGACTTGCAAGAGGGTGAAGGGATGAAGGGAACCACATGGAAAGTATATGTGCCTGCCTACTCCAACCTCCCCTTAGGCCAACCTCAACATAGAATTTGTCTTAAGGTTGCCCTAGACATCCTAAGGATGGGATTCAATCCTTATGGTTATAGACTACTTCAACAAAATAGCACACCTCATACCATGCCTTGGAGCTAACAATGCTTTACATATTGCTGGTTTATTTTTGCAAGAAGTGGTTCAGTTACATGGAGTTTTGAAGTTCGTTGTTTTAAATCAGTACATGAAGTTGTTAAGCTACTTTTAGAGGGCACTATCAAAAATACTTAGCATAAAGCTTATGTTCAGCTCTAGTTGCCACCCTTAAACCAACGAAAAGATCGAGGTGGTGAATAAGACCCTTGTTATGTTACTATGAGTTATTGTGAGAAAGATCTTGGGGGATTAGGACATATTTTGTTGACCATGGAGTTTGCATACAATCGAATTATTTACCACACTATGAGGAAGATCCCATTTGATGTCATTTACCGCTTCAACCATTCCACTAAACTTGCTTAGGGCCTCTACAACAACTAAAGAGAGCTAGTTCGAAGTTAGATAAGCTTAAGAGATACATAAGATACATCAATAGGTAACCAAGCAAATTGTCAAGTTCAACGAAAGAAACAACAGATCGGCAGTTGAGGCCGACGAACTATGAACTTCAACCAAGGTGATCTAGTATAGATCTACCTCAACAAGGAAAGGTTTCCATATACCTTGAGAAGAACAATTTATCACCCTAAGTTAATAGTCCATTCAAGTTAGTGAACAAGGCTAACTACAACACCTACCAAATTAAATTGTCATACAAATATGGAGTTTCCTTAAGATTTAATGAACTTGTTTAGATGCCCCACTAACCAGAAGAAAAGGTTGAAGAGCATGGAAAAGAGACCATAAATGAAGGAGAGTGCACATTTGAGGTTAAATCTCCCTGACCTTGGAGAAGATGATAGGAATCAAATCCTTAGCCTTATTATATGATACCAAGCAAGGGGCCTTCAAAGCCTAACCTAATGTATCCTAACTCAAGAAACCTTATAGGATGAAGATTCTTACTACATTTAAGGCTAGCCACATTTCCTCCAACCTAAATATAAGACACCAATCTCAGTTCAGATAGTTGTTAACCTTACCCAAGGCAAGATAGTATAACAAGCAAGGTTGGATCACTCGACCTTGACACAAGGTGAATTAATGCCAAATCAATTGAGTATTAAGCTAGCCATCTATTTACTCAACCTAATCCAAATCAAGTCTGATGATTCAACTTGTACAATGCTCCACTTATTGTCAAGTTGACCTACTTAGCTACGAGCTATTCGAAGACACAATATGCTTCACTTTTGTGTCAAAACTTCTAACCACTATGTGCCATATATCCGAAGTACATGATCCCAAGATGATTCTCTAACACTCTCTTTTTCTACTATTTATCTATTTTGCCCCTTTAGCATGTATCAAAGGAATATGCCTTGTAATTACCCTTTTTTCCTTTCTTGTTTTGATTATAACCTTATTTGGTCGGTAAAAAGGGTTACCTTTTATAATGTGCAGTAATCATCCTCAAATATTAAAATACACTACCATTTTGAGAAGCATTTCTCCTAGCACTCTAACTTTTACCTACTCCTTTAGCAAGAGTAATGATGAGTAACCCTTACAAACACTTGTGTATCATATCAAGCGTTTGTTCGACCAAGTGAGCTACTAGTGCATAATATCTGGTGGTTGTATTCGAGTTTGCTAGTCCCTTTTTCTATTCGACTTGAGCCCCTTTCTAGTGCACCTAGTGTGTTCAACTCCTAGACACATCATTGCAACTACATCCATCATCTCTATAACACTATATCTCCTATTTTTTTTTTTCTTTTAATTTTATTTAAGTTAAATTTAGAAAAGTTATTTATCATAGAGGGTTAAAATGGTTTATGGGTTTTAAGCTCAATAATGACATGGGTGACAAGGTACAAAAAGTCGAGTTTATGAATTTGGGATAACTTAAGGAAATTTGGTATAGTGGACTTAAAGTAAGGACTATTGAACCGATCTATCTATACTCAACTTCTCTTAGAAAAGTTCTTGCACTTAAAGAGGCTTTAGGTCTAGACTTAGAGGAACATATCAAAAGATTTATCAATAGAAGGACTAATCTTAGCCATTGATTATCTATGTAATCCGATAGACATCATCAATGGCCAAGCTTTGGAAGTATTCAAGAACTCCTCATTTGACATAACTCAAAAATTCAGAAAAAGCGACATCATGTTATTAGATTGCTATCTTAAAAGATTAAATAGAGCTCAAAATGAAGGACAAGATGCCTCTTTAACAAGAATCATGGGGTTCATGTCTCATTACTCATCCACTTGTCACTAATGAGTTCAAGCTTCTTAAGTTTGCTCATTCCTCCTCCTTGTCATCTCTTACTAAGTCATTTCCATGTAATATTCCACATCACTCCTTTTAGACTACATGTAATGCAATATGCACATTGCATGCATGCAACCACAAATGGATCTCCTAATTTATATTTACAATACTTGTTCAATAAGAAAGTATTGTTCAAGAGATAATTATCATCACATCTATTATTTTCATAACTTACCATCTAACAACAATCGTAGTATTTAAAAACTTTTAAATTATATGATGTGGAGATAAATAGGGTGATTTTGGTTGATAATATGTATATGAATTTTGAAGCACTGAAAAGATAAAATTAAAACCAAGAGTAGAACAAACAAGGTGTCCTTGGGTTTTCTTTTAAATACAAGATGAATCCTCTTATTTCTTTATAAAACTCCAAAATAAACTCTCAGATCTTTGTCTCTTTTTCCCTCCCTGTGTTGATAATAACTCTAAAACTTTCTCTCTCCTATGTATGTGCCTTTTAGGTTTAAGAAATGGAACACACATAACTCTTTAAGATAAATTCTACTCTTTTTCTTCTTCAAATAATTTGCTTTCTACTCATCAATTAGGATATTGGATGAGACCAACACCATGTGTTTTCTATCACAAAGAAGTGAGATCTTCGTAGTAATGTGGAAAAGCAAGTCAACCACTTTAAACGTAAGGGTTTTAATATCACATAGTGAACTTTGATTATTGATTAAGGGATTTTTTGATGGAATACGATTGTATTGAGGGGTAGAACAACTGTAATCAAGTATAGGTAAGACCTCGCCATAAGACCAAGAGTTGTCTTCTTATGCTAAGATAAGTGTTGTTGTCTATCTTTCTACCTCAATGAACCCCATAACACGAAGTAAGCAACACCGATTCATTAGTGAATTTCCTATAGCAAACAAAAAAAGAAAAAGAAAAAGAAAAAAAATCTATAGAAGGAATAGATTTTGAGATAATTGGTTATAGAAAATGCAATAGATGATGGGAAGTAGTACTTTTTTTTTATCCACAATGTCTCTTACCTTTCTATTTTAGTTATATCCCTTTAATTCTTTGCATTAGATTCCTTAATAATTACAAACATTTGCAAATAAGTTGTTTTTTAATAGCATTAAGTTTTCTATCCATGTGATATGTGATGCAATTTGATTAGTCAAAATAATTAATTTAACTAAATAACATAATAATAAATAAATTATTGAAGTAAATTATTTAAAAATGTAAGAAATTCAAAAAATAGAAAACATGTGGAAAATTAAAAAAATTGCAAAACTAGACAAGGTGGCCATTTTAGCCACTTTTGCGTGGTGTGGCCATTCTACAATTTTCTTAATTTTTTCAAATTTTTCAATTTTTTGAAATTTTTTCCATTGTATTTATTTTTAATATTTTATTATGTTATTTCTTTAATATGAATAACTAGATTAATAGAATTACATGACATTTCTTTCTATCACGGAAAAAGTAATGTTGTTAAAAGGTGCTCACTACAAACATTGAGAACTTTAATGTAAAAAAAAAAAAGAAAAGAAAGGCTTAGGACTAAAATAGAAATGTCAAGAAATGTTAAGTACTAAAAATGTACTTTTTCATGGAAGATGAGGCTTAAAAATTTAAGAAGTAGAAACAATCAAGAACAAACACCTTAGAGTAATAAGACAAATGTAAGATAAAATCAACATAAATTTATAGTTTAAAATCATGAAACTTGGAGAATAGGCATGAAAAACACAAATTGAGAAATAGTACGATCAAACATGGCATAAATTGATCAAGCACACCATTTAGAATCACGAGTAGCTAGCTTAGCAACTCCATCTGTCAATCATTTGGTTGACAATCTCTAATCGGTCAATTACTTAGTCAACAATATGACCCGATCAACCATCCATCCACCAGGTCAATTAGGTGAGTTAAAAGTGATTCGAAATGAAAGAGTTCCTAGATCAAATTAACATATTGGGTAGAGAAATGATTGTAATATAGATGTCTTTAGCTCATGGACGTATTCTAGGCTTGAATCTAATTTGGTTTCACTTGTAAAGTCTTGATCAAAAACTACGTACTTGAATTTCTATTGATAGCAACTTATGCTTGTTGGGTAGTTATAAAGCTTAAATGCACTTTCTCCTATCTATACAGGTGCATAATATAATATATTATAATATATGTGAATACCTAGTAGTGTGATAACATGGAACCATAGATCTACACTTTCAAATCCTAACATTAGAAACCTACCTTACACTTTCAAAAATGCTAACTCTAGGGATTACTTCATATTTCCAATACTTATATTAATTTATAAATGGGATAATGTAGATGGGAGTACCTGTATTTTTTTTTTTTTTTTTGTGGCAATTTAGTGCCTATTATGTGTATAACATCTATTAAATATAGACACTGAAATGACTAAATTTTTAATTTTTAGATACTAAAATTCAAGTTTTGAATGTTTGGACACTAAACTATCAAAAATAAAAAAGTTTAAGCAGTCTCATAAGTATTATCCCCTCTATAGACCTACCCCACACTTTTAAAACCCAACTCTTAAGACTTCATACTTTTAAAACCTAACTCTAGAGATCTAAGGACCTATACTTTTAAAACCGACTGCAAGGAGCTTTATAGATTTATACTTCCAAAACTTACTCTAAGGAATAATGAAAGATCTGTATTTTAAAAACAAACTCTATGAAGAAGGATAGGTCCACACTTTCGAAATATTTCCAAATTTTCGGATATCAAGGATCAACACTTTCTTGTAATCACTAAGCGGTCATCTATAGCTAGGTTTTAAGCACATTTACTAGATGTTGATAGTTGCATATGGATATTTTAAATTGTGTGGTTTGGAATATATGTGTCATCAAACACGGTGGTTTTGTACTTAGAGTCACTATGCACCCCTTTTGGGATATCATTTCAAGTGATGATTATTAAGAATAATGATTTTTTAACTATTGAGGATATTATTTTTATTTTAATGGTAGAAAATGGTAACAACACTTATTACCTTTAGGGAAATGAGTAGAGAAAACTTAGATGCTAGGAAGACTTTTCATCTCACATTGATAGGTTAATTTGATTAATATTTTGTATGGAGACTTATCTTTTAAGAGCTATCGGTATAATAAATAATATTGTGGATTTTTGTAGATTTCTAAGCCCTATGTACTCATACTGAGGTAAAAGTATATAACAAGGTTGTTATATTATTGATTATGTAGCATAACATATAGGTATATGCCTATACACATGCACATCTAAAGGTTCAATGGAGATATTGGAAATATAAAAATTAAAAAAAGAAAGAAAGAAAGAAAGAAAGTAAGAGATCCATTAGATTCCAGAGATAGTCAAAGTAGGGATTAGTAATGTTCTTAACTCATTAACCAACTCTATCTAAAGCTCATATTGAAGGATGACTAAGTGATTTTCTTCTACTACTTTCATGTGTTATGTTCTCAAATGAGAATTTAGGCTAGTTTAGAAGCTACTTTAAGTAAAATATTTTGGAAGTCCCCGATTTTGTTTCTAGAATGGGATAATATCAAATCATTATCTACTTGGTGTTCTTTCTTTCCAATTACATACTTGGAAAATGAAGTTATTAAATATTATACTTAGATAAACTTTTGCTTATCAAATTCTAAATGTGAAATTTAACGTACTTAAGTGTAATGTTTAATTAAATTTTTACATGCGAGATTTACTACCTCTGTAATTATTAAAAATAATTGAATTGATAAAAAATCCTTTGACAAATACTAAGTGTGAATGGTAATAGCAAAGGTAGTAAACGTGAAAAGTAAAAATTTGATTGTATGTGATATTTTAGTCACTTCCAAATTTATATGTAAAATTCACGTAAAGGAAAAACTCAAAGTCTAAATAATGAATTTGACATTATCTTCTTAATGAGTCATTTAAATCACTTTTTTTTTTTTTTGCCAACTATAGAAGAGGAAGGTTTCGAACTCTAAATCCATTCATGATAGGAGACTAATAATGATACCATGATCTTGGCCCTTTTCATGTTTGTTTCATTGTAAAAATAAGTTTCCTATGAGTATCTCCCATGATGTATCCTTATATACATATATACAGGACTGGGTGTGATAATATAAAGATAGAAAACTTGAATAACTTACTTAAATGCATAAACTTAATTAAATTTTGCATTAATATAGAGGATTTAGATGATCCACTAAAATATAGAGA
Organism: Lumnitzera littorea; assembly: GCA_024138015.1. NCBI lineage: Eukaryota > Viridiplantae > Streptophyta > Magnoliopsida > Myrtales > Combretaceae > Lumnitzera > Lumnitzera littorea. The sequence continues at coordinate 99,389,779 of JAMXBB010000007.1, forward strand.
TTAAATTTTTATACAAACATAGATGACTTCCAATATACTTATCCTTTTGTTTTCAATTTTTAAATCGGTAATAATCGTGAATATAATAAATTTATTTGGGATAACATTAGGATGAAAAAAAAAAAAAGAAACATAAATGATATATAATTAACAGTCCATCAACACTTATCACATTAGTTGATTTATAGTAGTAAACGTTTTTTTTTTTTCTATATATACTTTGGACAACATTTCATATATAATTATAGCAGTCACTTAAAATATTTAAAGCACCTTTTTAGCCTTATTATAAGTACTTGGTTAGTGTAGTATACACTTTTAAACTGTAAATAGTAGTAGTAGTTTAAAAGTACTGTACAAAATGCATTAGTAAGCTACATATTTTTTTTTTTTAAATTCTTAAAAAATGTCTCTAATAATATGACGTCATTATAATACAACAAGTGATGATAAGAAATTTACTAAAAATTTGAGGATTTTTTAATTTTACTTAAGAAACTTGAAAATACTAAATATGATACTAATCAAATTTTCTCTCATAAAAAAAGAAGATATAGCAAATACTTATTAGTCAAAGATGAAAGATAAAATAGTAAAATCCACATGCAAAATTGGATTAAATATGGCCTTTAACAACCTAAAACTTTAGATATAAAATTGAAAGTGCAACCAAAGTAAAGGTAGTTATTTAAACTTAGTAAAAAAAAACATTATTTTAGATTTTAAATGCTTAGATAAAAATAAATTTTCTAATATATATTAAGAATTTGGCATTTAATAATAACCTTTTGAACTTTACATATTTTAGCCTTAGAATCCAAACTTTTAATGAAAAATTAACCTAAATGTGCACTCATACCTAATTAAGCATTGATATCACAAATTACTCAATGGTAAATGTGAGACTAAGAATTAATGTTAATAGATTTGACCAAGAGCTTGACCTAAGAATGAGAAGGGGCCGAGGGTTGAGAACGTTAAACTAGGGACGAAGCTAGATTAATCTAAAGTCAATAAAAATAATTAAATGTAGCTCATATTTGTTCATAAAGTATTAAAATTAGCTATATAGTTAAGATTTGTAAGTTAAAGGCTTCTTATAATTTATTTTTCTTCAAATTATATTTATTTTTTTAGTAAATTGGTGCATTTTCTATGACAAATATAAAAATAAGAGAAAAAAGTATATTTTAACTCAAAAAACCTAGTTTAGTCCTATAGGACTAGGTTAAACTAGCTAAGTTTCAATCAAGTCGAACTAGTTTCACTATCAATAAGGGTTAAGGAGTGAAATGGACTAATTTTATGGAAAGGTCAGGTCAAACTAGGTAAAATCAAACTAGTCAACCTAAACCTCACAACATTACTGAAAATTGGTGCCACATACCTATGCACATAACTTAATAATACAAAATGTCCCATAATTGAAATTTTAAGGGTAACTTGTAACCCTAAAAAATTACTAAAAAGAAAAACCTTAGGAATCTCAAAAATTACAATAATTTCTAAATTATTTATTAGTTACATATAAGCACATGAAAATCAATATCAATACCAAGTCAAGAAAAATTGCATCCAAGATCTAAAATATATTTTTGACCATCCCAAGACTCTAGAAATGTCCTAAACTTAAATTTCCTTCTTTATTTTCATTCAAAATATCTAATTCCCTCTCTAATGTTCCCTTCCCTCACCTCAATCACTCTACAACTAAAGGAAACACCTATATGTAGTACAATTGGAGGCTTGATATGTAAAGACCACCATGATCAGGAAGAAAAAAATTGCAATTAGACTACCAATTGTGGATCTAAAATTTTAAATAGAAATTGGATAAGCTTAATTATACTTTAATTTCATAATTAGACATGTCCAGGAGGCGATGTTCATATGAATATCGAATTCGATGCATCAAGAGTGTTTTGAAGGTAGAATCTAAGTAGTGTTTTTACATGTATATGAGATAGATAAAATTAAGTGAAGTTAACGATTTTGGATAGGGATATGACATATTGAATCCTAAATTGAGTGATTATAAAGAAGATTTATTATATTGAATCGTAAATAATGCAACAATCGCTCGGATTAAGGAAACAAGGTCTCACCAGAGGCTTAAACATGTACTCTAGAAATTTCACATCCTTAAGAGATAGTTCAAAGGGGTGATGCATTAGTTTGTAGAGTAGCAATAAATGAAAATGTTGCTTATCCACTCATGAAAGCCTTACCTCAATAAAAACATGAGACTCATGTGAAGAGCCTAGGACTTAGAGTCTGTAGTGCTTAGCAATAGTACAAGTGGAAGTGTTGTAATTTATGCACAATGTGCTAAGAAACTTTTAATATATTTATGAATATTATTTATAAAATGCAAGTATTTATTGTATTTATATACTTTTCTATTAGTATATATTTTATAGTAAAGTTTTATAGATAATAAGAGTATGTATGGAATTACCATAAAAGTGTATTATTAGTGAAATTTCATAATATCATATTGTTTAAAAGTTATTTGTAGTCTGATAAATATCCAAAGGGGATTGATAAGTGTGTAAAACCATTGATAACTCTGATTTTAAACATATTTCACATGGTGATTTTATAGTATTTCTCTCACATTTTTTGTTTTCTTTAAAGAAATTGATACTTAATTGAGTAAAATTTTGATTTCAAGGTTTGAATGCGTTTTAGGATCGAAAACGAAGAAAAAGAATCAAGTTTCACTTAATTTCGAGTTCAAACGAAGAAGTTATGAAGTTTTGAAGTTGTGTAGAAAATTTTGCCTTACTGTAGAAAGTTACACGACCTGGGGACACGGCCATATCCCAGGCTGTGTCTGGTGACGAAAATAGAATCCTTGTAATACATATATAAAAGGATATCTTAAGGTTTAGACAGAAAAAGAGACATTACAAAAACAGAGAGACACAAGAGAAGAGAAGAGACTTGAGGAGAACATCAAGAAAGAGGCGAAAACAACATTGACTTCAAGATTAGAGAGATTGTTCATCAAACAAAAGGGGTTTTTTTCATGTTTTATTTTACGTTTTTTATGGAACTCGTTTTTAGATTCGTTATGATAGCTTAGAATTCGAGTATTTAGGATTATGGAACCTAGGGTTTCATGTAACCCTTGGATTGAATTATAATTTCAATAAAGTTCCTATCTTTTCTTGATTCAATTATGTTGTTTAATTGTGGATTGATAATTTTAGAGTATCAATATATGATATTATGCATGTTGATTGAGAAATTGCATGTGTAATTAGATCTTAGCATAATTGAAGAGAATTACATGTATACTTAGAGATAAGATACATGTTTCTTCCGGAAAGTTAATTGTTTGTGTGGGAATTCATTATACATTAATGCAATTCTAAGTTATATTACTAAGTGAAGAGATTCCGGTAAATAATTTAGGATTAGGGTTAATATGCTTGAGAAAGGTATTAGCTTTAATTGTGAATCCCTCCGGTCAAGAATTATAGAAACTAAATTGAATATATTTTAAAAGGTTACATGTTAAACACTAGGGGAAATAATTCCTAAATACATTATTAATTACTTGAAGTCGTTCGTAGTTTTATTGCTTTCTAATTTGTTTAATCAAGTCTTATAATTAGTTTAGTTTGTTAATTTCAGTATTTTTAATTCATTCAATTTATCATAATTTTCCGGTTAGATAATAAAGCTAAAGTTAATATTAGTACTCAAAATCTCTGAGGGATCAACTCGAACTCACATCCGCTATATTAAAATTGATAGGTGCACTTGCCTCGTATCAAGTTTTTGGCTCTATTGTCGGGGACTTTTGATACTAAGAACACTAGTTGCTTTATTACTTTGACCATTTTTTTTCTTTATTTTCTTTTGTTTTCATTGTTTACTTTTATTACCTAGAGCTGCAATTGATTTTATATTTATTGCCCTTGTAGTGCATGACCTGAAGCAACTCAAAAGATTTGATAGAACTTGATCCTGAAATTGAGAGAACTGCCCTTCAAAATTTGAGATTACGACCTAGACAAGTTGTGGCGACCATAGACGACGAGTCAATCGTTGAAATCAAGGAAGAAGGTGAAGAGGCCAACACTCAATTCATCGAGTAGGAAGATCCACCACACATGGCTAACAACGGGAATGAAGCAAATCAGACCATGTCCGATTATTCAAGGCTTACACTTATTGGAGTTGACTCCAGTATTGCAAGGCCAACCGTTGCGGCTAATAACTTCCAAATTGCACCTAACATCATACAAATGGTGCAACAATTTGTTCAGTTTGACGGTCTCCAAGACGAAGATCCTAATGCCCACATCTCCAGTTTTCTAGAGATTTGTGATACGTTTAAAATCAATGGAGCCACGGATGATGCCATTCGACTGCGGCTATTTCCTTTCTCCTTAAGGGGAAGAGCAAAACAGTGGTTGAACTCTCTACCAAGAAATTCAATCACAACTTGGAATGAATTGGTAGAGAAATATTTCCCACCTGTAAAAACCGCTAAACTTCGGAATGATATTTCGTGTTTTGCTCAATTGGAAGCGGAGACGCTTTATGACACTTGGGAGCGGTTCAAGGACTTGCTCAGGAGGTGCCCACATCATGGCCTCCCACTATGGTTGCAGATTCAGACCTTTTACAATGGTCTCAATTTATCCACTAGACAGATGATTGATGCATCCGTAGGAGGTATTTTGAACACTAAGACACCTGAGCAAGCCCAAAATTTGATTGAAGGAATAGCGATAAACAACTATCAATGGGAAAGCACTAGAGCCAAGAAAAAGGCCATGGGAATTTATGATGTAGACTTGACCACTGCTTTGGCAGCCAAGGTGGACCTATTGAGTAAGAAGATTGATGCACTCTCTGTTGGCCCTCAACAAGTGCAATCGGATGTAAGTGATTTTGGTATGCAGGGGTATGGAGCACAAGAACAACTGGAACAGGTGGATTATCTAGGAAATCCACCTAAGCAACAAAATAAACCCTACAGCAACACTTACAATCCAGGATGAAGGAATCACCCAAATTTCTCATGGGGAAACCAAAACCAAGGCCAGCAGAAGACCAACTTTGGCCCACCTAGGTTTCAACAACCATTCCCACCTCCTCTCCCTCAAGAAAAGAAGTCCAGTGTGGAAGAACTTCTCACAAAATACATTCAAGGCAATGAGGCTCGCTTATCCAACATTGAATCCTCACTGAGGAATCAAGAGGCTTCAAATCACAACCTTGAGAACCAAATTGGTCAACTTACGAAGCTAATCTCTGAAAGACCGCAAGGATCGCTACCGGGAAATACAGAACCCAATCCAAAGGAACATGTTAAGGCAGTAACACTTCGAAATGGGAATGAGTTACATGCTGAGAGGAAGGTTAGCGAGGAGACTAGTAAGAGCAAAGAGGGGACGAAAGCAACGGAAGATGTAGAGTCATCAAAGGTGAAAGAATATCAACCACCTATCCCATATCCCCAAAAACTCAAGAAAGATCGCAATGACCAACAATTCAGTAAGTTCCTTGACCTCTTTAAACAACTGCATATTAACTTACCTCTTGTTGATGCCTTGTCACAGATGCCGAAGTACGCTAAGTTCTTGAAAGATTGTTATCCAACAAGAGGAAGCTTGAGGAGCTTTCTACAGTCATCTTGGATGAAAAGTGTTCAGCAATTGTGCAAAACAAGTTGCCCAAGAAGCTAAAAGACCCAGGAAGTTTTACTATTCCTTGTCATATTGGTAATCTGTTAATTGACAAAGTTTTAGCTGATTTGGGTGCTAGCATCAATTTAATGCCTTATAATTTTTTTAAGAAACTAGGATTAGCGGAACCTAAGCCCACACGCATAAGTTTGCAATTAGTTGATAGATCTGTGACGTATCCTAGAGGTATATTTGAGGATGTATTAGTCCGAGTGGGTAAATTCATTTTTCTAGTTGATTTTGTGATATTGGATATGGATGAAGATTTTGAGTTACCCCTTATCCTAGGAAAACCATTCTTAGCTACCGCCAGGGCTATAATTGATGTTAGTGGTGGCAAGCTCATTCTTCGAGTAGGAGATGAAGAGATCACGTTTAAAATTTCGGAGGCTATGAAAAAATATGTCTATCAGGATGATACTTGCTACCTTCTAGATGTTACTGACACTTTTGTTTCAAGTTATATGCAGGAAGTTCTTCTTAAAGATCCGTTGGAGAGTTGCTTGCAATTAGGCATGGAGGCAACTTCGGAAGATCCTGTCAAATCTGAGGTGATAGCCCAACTGGAGGCAAATAAACCTATCTCTATCGAGAAACGGTTTGAAGAGTTTGAAAAGAGGAAGGAAGCTTAGTTAAAACCTTCGATTGAGGAGCCACTAGTATTGGAGCTAAAGCAATTACCTGACTACTTGGAATATGCCTTCTTAGAGAAGGACTCCAAATTACCGGTAATTATAGCATCCAATTTGGAAAAAGAATAGAGAGAAAGGTTGCTGAAAGTACTCAAGGAGCATAAGAGGGCCATTGCTTAGAAAATATCCGATATTCGAGGTATCAATCCCTCCTTTTGTACTCATAAGATTTTAATGGAAGAAAACTATAAGCCGGTTGTGCAGCCCTAGAGACGCTTGAATCCAAACATGAAAGAGGTAGTAAAAAAGGAAGTTATCAAACTCCTTGATGCAGGTATGATATATCCTATCTCTGATAGTCCATGGGTAAGTCCAGTGCAAGTTGTTCCAAAAAAAAGTGGGATGACAGTAGTCCCTAATGAAAAAAATGAATTGATCCTAATGAGAACGGTAACAGGTTGGCGTGTATGTATCGATTATCGAAAGTTAAACGATGCTACACGTAAGGACCATTTCCCCCTACCTTTTATTGATCAAATGATAGAGCGACTAGCTGGACATATGTTTTATTGTTTTCTGGATGGCTTATCTGGTTATTTTTAGATATCTATTGCACCGGAAGATCAAGAGAAGACCACTTTCACTTGTCCTTATGGCACTTTTGCTTATCGTAGAATGCCTTTTGGTCTTTGCAATGCACCGGCTACATTCCAGCGATGCATGTTAGCTATTTTTGATGATTTGATTAAGGACATAATGGAGGTATTTATGGATGATTTTTCAGTTTTTGGCAACTCATTTGACCTTTGTTTGAATAATTTGGACAGGGTACTTACCAGGTGTGAAGAGACCAATCTTGTCCTCAACTGGGAGAAGTGCCACTTCATGGTACAAGAAGGTATTGTGCTAGGCTATAAGATCTCTTATTGAGGAATTGAGGTGGATACTGCCAAGGTGGATGCGATTGCAAGACTCCCACCTCCAACTTCGGTTAAGGCCATAAGAAGTTTCTTAGGACATGCAGGTTTTTATAGGCAATTTATCAAGGATTTCTCGAAAATTGTCCGCCCTTTGACTAAGCTATTAGAGAAGGATGTGCCTTATGTTTTCTCTCAGGAGTGTTTGAAAGCTTTCAATATCCTTAAAGAGAAACTTACCAATGCTCCAATCATGGTAATACTTGATTGGGCACTCCCCTTTAAACTTATGTGTGATGCAAGTGATCACGCAGTCGGGGCAGTGCTGGGACAAAGGCGAGACTATGCTAGCAAAACTCTTACGAATGCTCAGGAGAACTACACTACTACAGAAAAAGAGTTGCTAGCCGTTGTTTTTACCTTTGATAAATTTCGCTCTTATTTGCTTCTATCTAAGGTGATTGTTTATACTGATCATTCTGCCCTTAGGTACTTGTTAGCAAAGCCTGATGCAAAACTAAGATTGATTAGGTGGATCTTGTTGTTGCAAGAGTTTGATGTGGAGATCAAAGATAAAAAAGGCGCTGAGAATTTAGCAGTAGATCACCTATCCCGATTGGAGAACCCAAACTTGGAATTGCTCGACGAGAACGAGATCAAGGATGAATTCCCTGAGGAGTGACTCTATGCCATCGCCCAGGTAAGTGATATAGAAATTCCTTGGTTCGCAAATATTGCTAATTTTTTAACTGCTAGGATCATACCGAAGGGACTTCAACACCAGCAAAAGAAGAAATTCTTTTCTGATGTGAAACATTATTTTTGGGATGATCCTTACGTATTTAAAGTATGTGCAGATCATGTCATTCGAAGGTGTGTACTACACCTCAAAGATTAGCGAATTTTGAGCCACTGTCATTCGGGGCCTACGGGTGGGCATCATAGTGCCAATAGGACAGCTCATAAGGTTCTACAGGTAGGATTTTATTGGCCTACCCTATTCAAAGATGCCCAGAGATATGTTGAAAGTTGTGATCGTTGCCAACGAGTAGGGAATATATCCCGTAGGGATGAAATGCCACAAAACCCCATCATCGAGGTTGAGGTATTTGATGTGTGGGGGATCGATTTCATGGGTCCTTTTCAGAACTCAAATGGAAATAAATATATCCTAGTAGCCATTGACTATGTCTCTAAGTGGGTGGAAGCTAAAGCCCTACCTACTAATGATGCTAGGGTAGTAAAAAAATTCTTGAAAGGCTTATTTTCTTGATTTGGCACCCCTAGGACAATTATAAGTGATAAGGGAACACACTTTTACAATGCTCAACTTGACCAAGTATTGAAACTTTATGGCGTTACACATAGGATAGCCACCCCGTACCACCCCCAAAGCAGTGGCCAAGTGGAAGTTGCCAATCACAATCTTAAGCAAATTCTTGAAAAAACCGTAGATTATCATAAGAAAGATTGGTCAGAAAAGTTGGATGATACTCTATGGGCATATAGAACTGCCTACAAAACACCACTTGGGACCACACCCTACCGACTTGTATATGGCAAAGCTTGTCATTTGCCGGTAGAGATAGAGCATAAGGCTTATTGGGCGATTAAGAGTGCTAATGTTGATTTTGAGCGTACAGGTTCTCACAGGAAACTTCAATTGAACGAGCTAGAGGAATGGCAAGCGAATGCATATGAGAACTCCAAATTATACAAAGAAAGGGCCAAAAAGTATCATGATCAGCGAATCAAACAAGGTCGACAATTTAAAGAAGGTGATCATGTTCTTTTGTATAATTCTCACCTTCATTTATTCCCAGGTAAGTTAAAATCCAGGTGGTCTAGACCATTTACCATTACACGAGTTTTCTCATATGGGACTATTGAAGTTACACACCCGGAGAAGGGCACATTTAAGGTAAATGGGCAACAGTTGAAACTATACTTGAGTGGAAACTTGGAGCATATTGGACGGGAGGAGTTTTATCTCCATCCGATAGAACTAACATGAGAGGACGTATCCCGTCGAGCTATCGACGTTAACTAAAGCGCTTCTTGGGAGGTAACCCATGTCTAACTCTACTTATGCTTTAGTTCTTTAAGTTTTCTTCATTTTATTTTCCGTTTTATCTAACTTTGCTTTGCTTCGTATATTTTCTTTCAATTTTTCGTCATAATTCTTCCCTCTTTTATCTTTATTTTTGCCTTTTCTCTTTAGTTTTATTATTTCTAAGTTTCCCTTATCTTTAAATTTAAAAAAAAAAAAAAAAAGTTACACGGACGAGGGACACGATCGTGTCCCAGCCCGTATCCATCCAGACCTTCAAAACTGTCTACCCACAGAAAGTTACACGGGCGTGGGACACGGTCGTGTCCCAACCCGTGTCCGCCTAGACTTTGATCCTACTCCGTGGGCACAGAAAGTTACACGAGCGAGGGACACGGTCGTGTCCCAGCCCGTGTGCGCCCAGAATTTTCCACTCGCGAACAGAAAGTTACACGAAAGTGGGACACAGTCGTGTCCCAGCCCGTATCTGTCCAGTTTTCATACACGGGAAGCAAAAGTCACACGGGCAAGGGACACGGTCGTGTCCCAGCCCGTATGCGTCCAGGTTAAACACGATGGAACAGATTGTTACACAGGCGTAGGACACGATCGTGTCCCAGCCCGTGTCGACCCAAAATAACACGATTTTGCACACGACCAGTTAATTTAAATTAAACATACCCTCTCACACACTCACAATCAAACATATTTCTCTTATATTCTCTCTCATTCTCCCTCTTCTCTCCACAATTCTAGCATTCCGCATTTTGATCCAAGTAAGTTTTTCCTCCTTAATTTTCCTTTCTTTTCCTTATGCTTCAGCAATTGGGTTATGTGCATTCTTTCTTTTATGCATATTGTTTTTTTTTTTTTCTATTTGGCCTGCCGATTTCTTTTGATTATTCATTAATGCCATGCATCATTGCTTTGAGTTTCTTGATCTCATATGTTATAATGCTGCCTCATCTAGTTAGATTTCATTATGCTCTGTCAATTCCAAATGTTATTGGTTAATTTGCTCGTCATTCTTCATTCATGCTAGTTAGGGTTAGTAATGGGAGATCATAATTCTGGATCATTTCGCGTCTCTTATATGTATAGACGCTTGTTTTTCCTCGTTAATTATTGTGTAGTGGAATTCATTGGAAGTGTTTGCCACTCATTTCTTTTCCACCACCTCGTTTTCTAGCTGCACTCCATATGTTTGTTGAAATGCCCTAATGAGCATTCTTTTCACATTCTTCCCCATTGTTCTTCTTGTTTTTTGCTTTCTTCAACTATGTGCGATATGGATGTCCGTGTTTAATTTGGATTGTTGACTCTTTTTAGGTATTCAAATGGCTAATCGATCTAAGCTTTCCGTTCACCAGAAATCCAAATTTGCGGCATCCTCTTCGTCACAATCCGGCGCAATTGTTGAACCACTGGCTACTCTTCCTCCTATGGAGCACCCAATGCTCCAATTTAAGGAGGACTATTAAGTACAACGCTATCAATTGCTTCAGTCTAAGCCTTTTAGCAAGACCCTTCGGTTGGATTGGGATGTTCTCGCTCAACTAGAGCTCACCACCGAAATGAAGGAGCTCTTGGATGGTACCGTTTGGGAGCGCTTGTTATCCTTTGAAGCTCCAATTTATAAAGAGCTGACCCTGGAATTTTTGTGCACTTATAAGCTGGATAAAGACAGTGCTACTAGCATGGGCCCAAAACGCAAATTACACTTCACCTTGAGTGGCCATCCATTCCACATGTCCATCGCTCGACTGGGCAGATATCTTGGTTTATATGCAGAAAGATATACACGGACGGAAGAATTCCAAAGTCTGTCATGTCGTTTTCCTCGTGGCATCACGGCAGGGTCATTTTGGAATGAGATCACGGTTGGCGATACCTATGATCCAGCCAGGAGTAAGGCCTCTCAATTAGTCAGGCCTAAATACCGGGTTCTTCACTGGCTCTTCTCCCATACATTGACTGGTAGAGGCCTTAGCACCGGGGTGGTGTCTAACAAGGATTGCCTCTAGCTTTATAGTGTCATTCATAAATACCCCATCAATCTAGCCATCGAAATCGCCGAACTCTTCAACCACCAAGCCACCACTACTAAGAAGAAAGGGCATATTTGCTGTGGCCCTTACATTACCTTACTGGTGCAGGCTATGAGGACTAAGGTTGTTGCTTGGCCCTCACTTACTTTCATTAGCCAAGTCACTCCTATGCGTCTCAATTCCTTCCGCCTCATGAACCTCCTACCATCAAGAAGTCAAGGTCGACGCTCTCGCAGCAGCACATCTCGGGGCCAAACGTCTTCAGCCAGCTTTGAAGATAAATTTGATTTGTTGCTATCTGGTGTTCGTTATATAAGAGAGAGTGTGGATAAACTTCATCTCCGACAGGACAAAATGGAAGAATTTCTTAAAATGAAAGCGCCGGCTACCAATGAAGAGGAAAGTGAGGAAAAGGAAGAGGATGATGAGAGTAGTGAGGAAGAGGCGGATGAGGGTGGCGACGAGGAGGCTGGCGACGACGAGGAGGCTGGCGAAAGTGATGCAGATGATGAGGATGATGAGGAGGGTGATGACGATGATGATACTACTATGGCTGAGGCACCATCTGATGAGGAGGCTGAAGAGACGGATTCTGATCCCTCTTTTTAGTTCCAAATTTTTGTGTGTTGTCTTTTATTGATCAAGACTTGTGAACTCCGTTATATATAATGATGCTGCTTCTTCATTTTGCACTTCTTTTCGACTAGTAGGGAAATATTAGTTTCTTTTCAGTACATATGTTTCCTTTTTCCCTGTGTTGCTTTTTCTTGCTGTTATGATTTTTTGTGGTACATTGGGGACAATGTACATTATTAAGTGTGGGGAAGGGATATATATGAATTTGTTACTGTTTAGAAGACCAATTATTCACATTTGACCCAATTAATTTTTAAGTTAACTTGCAATAGGAGATTAACTGGTATTGAGCCAAATCAATTACGTTATCTTGATCATTATTGAACTTATTATACTTTACTAGAATTGATTAGTCAAATTTTTAGAAGGCAAAGTTACGAGTTATTTAGCTTAGGATTTTAAGACTTGAGATTGGAACAACATCACTAGTTGAGAGTTAGTCATGGTTATTTTTAAATTTACTTTTATGTATACTTTTCTCTTAGAAATTTTTAAGAGACCTATAATTTTTAGCAAACAAACAAATGAAATTCTTCTTTTGAGAAACTCTTGAAAAATCACAATGATTGAAGGTCAAAAGTAATAACAAGTGTATGAATAGAAAAATTCGTAAGGATTCGTCTTGGTTCGTCAGAAGAGCGAGATTGAGTCCCAATGCCAATTCTAATGAAAAAATTGATATGGATCGGCCTTGGTCCGTCAGAAGAGCAAGGTTCTTTCTCGCTATCAATATAAGAAATAAGTTGGTATGGATCGGTCTTGGTCCGTCAGAAGAGCAAGATTCTTTCCCTCTACCAACACAATTGTGCATTAAATAAAGTAAATTCAAAAGACCTCTCAACAAAAGCATGAACTAGGGGGATGATCAGAGGCAGAGTGGATGTAAAATGTGTTTGTTTTAGATTATGGTGCTTGGTGAGATGGAAGAGATAATTGTATACACTTTAGTCAAATGGACAAAATTTTTATGACTCTTTCTTGGTAGGCGAGATGTTAAATCCAATTTTTAGTTTAAGAATCCTTGGTTAAATGACTCGGGTAAACTTTGATTTTCATAAATTAACTAGTGAATTCTAGTTTTAAGTATTGTTGGAGTATTTGAATATGGTCAGATGAAATTGGTTAACTTTATTATTGCAAATTAGTTGAAAATGATTTTCTTACTTTTCTATGGGTCAAGTGTATTCGTTCATCGGTTTCCTAAGTAGTGATAAGTTTTGATTAGCGTTTCTTGTCTTGAAAAGTTTTGTTTTGATTTATTTGCTTGAGGACAAGCAAATGCTTAAGTGTGGAGAAATTTGATAAATCTGATTTTAAACATATTTCATATGGTAATTTTATAGTATTTTCCCCATATTTTTGGTTTTCTTTAAAGAAATTGATACTTAATTGAGTAAAATTTTGATTTCAAGGTTTGAACGCGTTATAAGATCGAAAACGAAGAAAAGGAATCAAGTTTCACTTAATTCCGAGTTCAAACGAAAAAGTTATGAAATTTTGAAGTTGTGCAGAAAATTTTGCCTTACTGCAGAAAGTTACACGACCTGGGGACACAGCCATGTCACAGGCCGTGTCTAGTGACGAAAATAGAATCCTTGTGATACTATATAAAAGGATATCTTAGGGTTTAGACAGAAAAAGAGACATTACAAAAACGGAGAGACACAAGAGAAGAGAAGAGACTTGAGGAGAACATCAAGAAAGAGGCGAGAACAACATTGACTTCAAGATTAGAGAGATTGTTCATCAAACAAAAGGGGTTTTTTTCATGTTTTATTTTACGTTTTTTATGGAACTCGTTTTTAGATTCGTTATGATAGCTTAGAATTTGAGTATTTAGGATTATAGAACCTAGGGTTTCATGTAACCCTTGGATTGAATTATAATTTCAATAAAGTTCCTATCTTTTCTTGATTCAATTATGTTGTTTAATTGTGGATTGATAATTCTAGAGTATCAATATATGATATTATGCATGTTGATTGAGAAATTGCATGTGTAATTAGATCTTAGCATAATTGGAGAGAATTACATGTATACTTAGAGATAAGATACATGTTTCTTCCGAAAAGTTGATTGTTTGTATGGGAATTCATTATACATTAATGCAATTCTAAGTTATATTACTAAGTGAAAAGATTCCGATAAATAATTTAGGATTATGGTTAATATGCTTGAAAAAGGTATTAGCTTTAATTGTGAATCCCTCCGGTCAAGAATTATAGAAACTAAATTGAATATATTTTAAAAGGTTACATGTTAAACACTAGGGGAAATAATTCCTAAATACATTATTAATTACTTGAAGTCGTTCGTTGTTTTATTGCTTTCTAATTTGTTTAATCAAGTCTCATAATTAGTTTAGTTTGTTAATTTCAGTATTTTTAATTCATTTAATTTATCACAATTTTCCGGTTAGATAATAAAGTTAAAGTTAATATTAGTACTCAAAATCTCTGAGGGATCGACTCGGACTCACATCTGCTATATTAAAATTGATAGGTGCACTTGCCTCATATCAACCATACACTTATCTAAAGGATTTCTCTAACAATTACATTTGATTCAATATTTTTCAACAAAAGTGTATGAATTTTCATTAAAATCACATATAATTTCTCAATATAAGTGTAATTCATATTTTTGTGTTTTTATGCTAAAAAATATCATATATTTAAAAAATTTAAGCTCTTCATGTTTGATCTTATAGGTCCCGGGGTTACCGTATAATGGTAACCCCAATTCATGAAGCTAGAAACAAAGAAAAAAGTAAAGAAAGAAACCTAGAAATTATAACTACCAGCATAATGGTAAGCCTATCTATCATTAAGACGGTATTCAGAACAGAATTGAATCAAGTTGCAAAACTAGAAGGGTATATTAGCATGATGGTACCTAGCTACCATCATGACCATATACTTAAGTCCTGAAGTAAAAACGTGTAGTTTCATTAAAAGAAAAGAAGAAAAGTGCACGACGCTTGTTTACTGGCATGCTAGTACCCTTACTTACCATCATTACTTACCATCATGCTAGTACCCTTGCTTACCATCATGCTTGTAGCTACCTAATATAAAATCTTCTTCTTCTTCTTCTACAGACTTTGCTTTGCATTTTCTAGGATTTAGGGTTCTAGTTTCCATCATTTCTCTCTACTTTAGGCTATTTTAGGTTACTTTTAGTAGAGTTTTATGAATTCCATGGAGTTTTCTTTTATTTTCATGATCATAGTATAAACTTTTAATGGTTTTAACTCTTTTTAAGGCTTGAGTTTGTGGATTTTCATTGCATCCATGGAGATTGTTAGGAACATCTTAAGAAACTCTATTGTTGAGGTTAGAGAGCTCAGTTTTGTAATGTTTCTCAAACTTTTCCCGTATTTAATGCAATGTTTATTTTCAAGTTCATATGTATTATGTGTTGAATATTTATTCTCCATGAATTTGATAAATAGAGCTTATTATACTTATGAGTAATGTGTGAACATGACGAAATTGTTATGGCTATTGATGTGTTTATATTGTGATAGTGTAAATTTGGAACTTTACTTAGTTTTATGGTGTAATTAAGTATAACTTGAGTGTTGGATTAATGTTGAGCTAGATAGCTTTTCCCACACATTAGGCCTCTCCCCTTGTTATCTTAATAAGGTATAAATATCGTAATATGATTCAGAAACCTCGAATAGAACCTAAGATTTCTAATTTGAATGGGTAATTCCTGAGAATTAGGATTTAAATCTTTCTACTCACCTAGCTCTAAAAATTGGTTGGAATGAGAAATCAATTCTAACTTGGTTATTTAAGTCATGAAGAGACTTAAATAACTAGCTAATAGTGTAGATGAAATATTGATAATACAATACTCCTACTACATAATAGAATTTACAAAAGGAGAGTCAGATAAATTCTGTGAGTGTGAGTAAAATCCATATTTAAACTATCATAAATATTCTAATATTATGGCTACAACAATCTTAGATGCTTGTTTACTCATTACTCAAGCATCTTTTATAAAGAAATCCACATCTTAATACTAAAAAATAGCTAAAATCCACGTTTAATCCAATTGTAGTTTTTACTTCTATTTAGATAACTTACTTGTTCTTTCTTTTAAAATTGCTCAATCGGTTGCCTAGATTAGAGTAAAAATATTAGAATCTAGTACTTAGTTATCTTTCTAAACTCCATTCTTTTCTTCACTGCAAAATACGACCTTGGTACTCACCATGTACTATAAATTGACCTAAACACTAGCCGTTAACTATCGCTTTCCATAAATATTTTTCAAAAGATTGTAAGCAAGTTCAATTTATTGCAGTGTTTCAACTATTTTTTTAAAAAGGGACAAATTTTATAGTTATGCGTAGCATTGTGAAAGGTGATCACAATACCAAGGATATAAATATTTAGACCAACATGTTATATAACTAATGTCATTCTCATTAGACTAAGGACAAGATATCCAAGTTATATAAGTGGGTGCCCAAAACCAAGTGAGTATATTGGACACAACCCATTAATAAAGAGCACCACATGTTTAATGTCATTAGCCCCTCCTCTATATGAATGAATATAAATAATCCCTAGAATTAAGACCTTCATATATCCTATATATGGAATGTAATGCTTTAATGCTGTTAAATGTAGTCTTTATTTGAATTGTAAATAATACTACTATTGGATATGATGTGAAATATAAAGAGATAGTGATGAGCTAAGATCAAATTCATCTCTCTTAGATTAAGGAGTCAATATTTAAGGCTGTTTAGTTAAGATAATAGTGACTTATAAGCCTATAGTCATGAGAAGTATTATTAAGTCTATTTATCTTGGAAACCGAATAAAACGATTAGACATTCATGAAATGACATGTAATGGTTTAATCGGGATATCATTTGATGAAGAGATTTAATTATGTCATATTCGGTTCATAATGGTTTCTCATTTACACCTTTTCTGTTATGTTAAATGACCAATAACTGTTACTAGATGGTTACTTTGACTTATGTTTAAATAGACACCACTTCTGTATATAGAAACAAAGAGGGTTATACACTATAGTACAATTAGTGAGAACAAAATTTTTTACAAGAAATTTAAGTGGATACTAAAATTTACCAATATTTATTTCAAAACTAAAATAAATTGATCTAAAATAATAAATTTGAGGCAATTTTTTTTTCCCCCATAGAATATATTTGTGATTAAGTACCTTTCAAGGTTATGTATTTTATTATTGCCTTTTCATGTAAAAGGAGATGAAATTTATTAATTCAATGTTTAATTGCTATTGAAAAGTTCATGGCAATTGAAAAGTTATTTGCCATTAATTCCACGTTTAATTATTATATAATTGAAAGGTTGTAACAATTGAAAGATTTATGAAATGAAGTCTCTTTAATTAATTTTAGTTAATGTAATAGAATGTTTAAAAGGAGATAAGGGCAAAAAAAGAGTTCTATGATTTCTAATTAGAGAAACACTTAACAAAAAGGCGAAAGAGAGGATGTAACATTTTCCTAGTTTTTCTAATTCTAATTCAAGTTATCTAGCAATATAAAAGATTATATTTGTTCTTGTTAATGTGTACGTGGGTATCGCTAGAGGGATCATGTTTAGAGTCTTTGTGGTAAACACATTTTGAAAATAACAAATTGGATTCAAATCGCAATTAAACTTTATCCCTAAGAGAAGGCGGTACTTCTCATTAAGAAAAAAGCAATTTTATAATTTTTTATTGATATATTTTTTATTGCATGTTACATATGCATCGTAAGATAGGTTTTATAGTAATATTTTATTTCTATTGCACTCTTTCTAATCTATAAAACCTATTAGTAGCATCAAAGTGACTTGTGGAACTTGTAAAATATATGTTGGTATTGGCCTAGATTTGATTCACAAAATAATTGTTATGATCTTAATGGGATTAATTTATTCATGTTTACATTATTGATTTGATGTGAAACACGAGATCTTTTTCTTTCAAATAAAAAACATCTATGTCTTTTATAAGTATAAACTATTATTTGATAGCAATAGTGTTTTTCGATCCATAGACAAAGAAATTCCATAAATAAAGTTTTGTTTTGTTTTTTTTATTTATTTATGAGAATTTGGTCATAGTAATCGCAAGTGTATATATATGGATTATAATAATTGTTTTGAATTAATTGTTTAATATGGTTTATGTCATTTATGGAGTTATTATTGCTTGCGCATGATCAGGAGCCCAAGCATGAATGGATTTTGTGTGAACTTTTATGGATTTATTAAATAAGGCATACATATTCTTCAGACAGGTTGAGTTCGAAAAACGGATGTAATTTTATTTTATTTGGGTCTACGTACCCATAAATAAAATGTAAATCGAGTGTATATGGGTCTGTGAATCTAAATTTAAATTCCATTTGTACTTTATTTTCTAAATAGATATTTTAGAAAATTAGTTTTAGTATTAGAAATTGAATATTAGAGGTTCATATTTATTAGAGACATAGAGAAGTCCAAAAGCCAAAGAGAAACTGCATTCAAGTTAATAGATTTTGGTCCCATGACCCTCAAGTATGGGCCTAACCTTAGCCCATACCTTTTATTTGGCCCATGTTAATTACATTATTGTTTTATTATAGTTGATTTATTTATTTTATGTATGCAAATATTGTTGATGATCAACAATAGTATAAATGATTGGTGAGACATAATGAAATCCCCTAAATATATTAAGTCAAGGTACAATAATGTTGCTCTCCAATTATAAATTATAAAATAGTTAAGATTTCATGTGAATTGGTATAGCTCAGTCGTGGACTTACATTAAATAACTGTAATTTTTATTATTTATTACTCAATTAACTTAACTTGAATTGTTAATTTGTTAGTTCAGCTAAGGTTAACTATTTAATGAGGAAGTGTTGGATTTTAAAGTTATACTTTAAAAGAGTACCCAACAAGAAATCCAAAAGTTGTATAAATTTACAATTGACAAGTGATAACTATTATTTTAAATACATTTCATATAGTAATTTTATAGTATTTCCCTTACATTCTTTGGTTTTCTTTAAAGAAATTGATACTTAATTAAGTAAAATTTTGATTTCAAGGTTTGAATGCGTTTTTGGATTGTAAACGAAGAAAAGGAATCAAGCTTCACTCAATTTGCAGTTCAAATGAATGAGTTATGAAGTTTTGAAGTTACACAGTCGTATCCCCAGGTTGTGTCCATCCAAGAAAATTTGCTAAGGTCAGAAAGTTACACGACCTGGGAACACGACTGTATCCCAGGTTGTGTCTGGTGACGAAAACAAAAAGCTTACAAAACATTATAACAAGACATACTAAGGTTTCAAAAACAAGATTGGACACTCAAGAAGCAGAGAGATACTCGAGGGGTATTTCATGTTTTATTTCATGTTTTTGTTGGAACTCGTTTTTAGTTTCATTATGATGGCTTAGAAGTTGTGTATTTAGGATTATGGAACCTAAGGTTTCATGTGACTCTTAGGTTGATTTATAATTTTCAATAAAGTTTCTATCTTTTCTTGATTCAATTATGTTGTTTAATTGTTAATTGATATTTCTAAAGTATCAATTTATGATATTATGCATGATGATTGAGAAATTACATGTGTAATAAGATCTTGGCATAATTGGAGAGAATTACATGTATACTTAAAGATAAGATACATGTTTCTTCCGGAAAGTTGATTGGTTGTGTGGGAATTCATTATACATTAATGCAATTCTAAGTTATATTACTAAGTGAAGAGATTCCGGTAAATAATTTAGGATTAGAGTTAATATGCTTGAGAAAGGTATTAACTTTAATTGTGAATCCCTCCGATCAAGAATAATAGAAATTAAATTGAATATATTTTAAGTGGTCACATGTTAAACACTAGGGGAAATAATTCTTAAATACGTTATTGTATTCTTGAAGTCGTTCTTAGTTTTATTGCTTTCTAAATTGCTTAATCAAGTCTCATAATTAGGTTAGTTTGTTAATTTTAGTATTTTTAATTCATTCAACCCACCATGATTTTCCGGTTAAATAATAGAGCTAAGGTTAATATTAGTACTTGAAGTCTCTTAGGGATCGACTCGAACTCACATCCGCTATATTAAAACTGATAAGTGCACTTGCCTGATATCAACAAGTTAATTAAGGCCTACCTAAAATAATGTAATATGTAGGTATAACTTGGTTGTATGCATATTAATTTTATTTAAGATATTGCATCCACTAGAAAACCAACAAATCATGTTTTTTTGAATATGATAGAAGGGGCTATTAGATTTGAGTAATATAGTGAGAGATAATTTAAAAGTCCTTTTATAAAATAAATTCATAAACACTAAACTTTGCATTTATTATGTAGATCTAAAATGGCAAATAGCAACTATAACATTTCATTATGATATATTCTTGACAAAGACAATATCCTCGTTGGACCAAATTTTCTTAACTAGCTAAGGAAATTGAAAATTGTCCTTAAGTATGAAAGGAAATTATATGTCCTAGAAGAGGAAGAAATTAAAGAAACGAGCAAAGATGCCACCATAGAAGAATATGAGCAATATCAAAAATACCTAGAGGACTTTATCAGTGTCTAGTATCTCGTGTTGTTTGCAATGTTATCTAAATTGCAAAAGCAGTATGAGAATATGTCTACAAGAGAGATATTTGCTCACTTATATGAGCTATTCTATGAAAGTGCTAAGATCGAATGGTACAAGAGGTCTCAAGCCCTATCTAACTATACGATGGTTAAGGGGAGCTAAGTTGGGCCTCGTGTACTTAAGATGATAGGGTACATAGAGAGCCTCGAGTGCATGGGCTCCAAGTTATATGATAACTCGGCCATCAATTTGACATTGACTTCTTTACTAAATTCCTTCTCCTAATTTATCATGAACTATAACATAAATAGAATGGAGAGGTCTCTAATAGATTTGCTTGTTATGTCGAAGACAGCTGAAAAGGACTTAAAGTCCAAGTTAAAGATGCCTCGGGAGGTTTTCTTTATTGGTAAGTCTAAAAAGAGAAAGGTTAATGGAACTAATAATTCTAAGGACAAGCAAGTAAAGAAAGGTGAACAATCTAAGCTCAAGAAGGGATAACAAAAGCCTAATTTTGATGAGATAGAAGCAATATGTTTCTATTGTAGCAAGAAAGGCTATTGGAAGAAGAATTATATTCAATTCAAGAAGATGATGTCAAGTGAGGACAACACCTCAGGTATCTTTATGATTGAATGCAATCTTTCTATTTTATCAACATAGGTCATAGATATAAGATGTGGTTCTTACATCTGTGTTGACTTACAGAGTTCAAGTAAGAGTAAGAAGTTGTCCAAGGGAGAAATGGATAGATGAATAGCTAATGGAGCAAGAATTGCTACTTTAGCTGTAGGAACCTATACCATTTCTTTGCTTAGTCAACTTGTATTAGAATCAGAGAATTGTTATTGTGTTCCTAGTTTCACCAAAAACATAATTTCGGTATCATGTTTAGAAACTAAGAAATTTGATTTTGAGTTTAAAAAAAAAGTTATTTATTTTATATGAATGGAATGCTTTATGATGATAGAACATTAGTTAACGGTCTTTATATTCTTAATACTAGTGAATTTTTTCATTGCATTGAGACTAAGAAACAAAAAATGCATGATTCAAATTTAACTTACCTATGGCATTATAGACTTGATCACATAAATGAGAAACACTTAGCTAAACTTCATTTTGAAGAGTATTTGGATTCATTTGATTTTGAATCCAAAGATACTTGTGAAGCATGTTTATAAGGTAAAATGGCTAATAAACATTTTTACCAAGAAAGATGAAAGGGCAAAAGAGTTATTAGAACTCATACACAGTGATGTGTGTAGGATATTATCAACTCAAGTTAAAGGTGGATTTTCTTACTTCATGACTTTTATTAATGACTTAAGTAGGTATGGATATATCTACTTGATGAGGTATATGTCAAAGACTTTTGAGAAATTTAAAGAATTTAAAAGTAAATTTGAAAATTAACTTAGCAAGAACATAAAAACACTTCGTAGTAATAGTGTTGGAGAATATCTTAGTTAAGAGTTTATTGACTACCTGAAGAAGTGTAGAATAATTTCACAATTCACACCTCTTGGAACGCCAGAATGGAATGGTGTTTCGGAAAGGAGGAATTGCACCCTAATGGACATGGCTAGGTCAATGATGAGTCATGCGAGTCTTCCTTTAACCTTATGGGCTTATGCCTTGGAAACTATAACATATAATTGAACCATGTTCCAACTAAGACAATACATAATACACCATATGAGTTAGTTTGGGAGGAAACCCAATTTATCTTATCTTAAAGTTTGGGGCTGTGATTGTTACATGAAGAGTAGATTCTCTAATAAGCTAGCTGCAAAGTTTATTAAATACATATTTATATGATATCCTAAAGAAACTAAGGAATACTACTTTTATCTTCCAAGTGAGCACAAGATGTTTATTGCTTGATATGCTCCATTCTTAGAGATAGAATTTATCTCCAAAGAAAGTAGCAAGAGTAAAGTAGATCTCAAAGAAATCCAAGATTCCATAAATGAGTTGGAACATGAGCAATTAGGTATAAAACAAACAGTATAAGTACCTATAGTGCCATAACCAGAGATTGCTCTTGAAATGCAAGAACCATGTAGGTCAACAAGAGTACGTTAAGAACTTGAAAGGTTAAATCTACTTGTAACACATCAGGAAGATGTATTACTCATCAAAAATGACAAACCGTTGACATATGAAGAAGCAATGGCTTCATTAGATTCCGAGAAATGGCTAAAAGTCATGAAATCAAAGATAGACTCAATGTACACCGACTAAGTATGGGATTTGGTAGATGCACTAGTTGAAGTAAAACCTATAGGGTGCAAATGAGTCTTTAAAGAGAAGATAGCAAAAGGTTTCACTTAAAGTCATAAAATTGATTATGATGAAACTTTTTTGCCAGTAGCAATGCTTAAGTCCATTCAAATTTTTCTTAGAATAACAGCTTACAAGGATTATGAGATTTGACAAATTGATGTTAAAATAGCTTTTCTAAATGGAAAGTTAAAGGAGGAAGTGTACATGGTACAACCTCCTAGTCTTATAGCACATGAGAATGCCAATAAAATCTGTAAATTGAAGAGGTCCATTTATGGATTGAAGCAAGCTTCTCGGAGCTAGAATTTGAGATTCGATGAGGCAATCAAGGAATTTGGCTATCTTAAGAATCCAGAAGAACCTTGTGTTTACAAAAAGGTGAATGGGAGAACGATAGTGTTCCTAGTTTTATATATTGATGATATCTTTCTGATTGGAAATGATATGCTCACCCTAGAGTCTACTAAGGCTTAGTTACGTAAGTGCTTCTTTATGAAAGACTTAAGAGAAACAACCTATATCTTAGGAATTAAGGTATATCGAGATAGGTATAAGAGGCTACTTGGACTAAGTAAAGCATGTACGTTGATAAAGTATTAAATAGATTCAATTTGCAAAATTCCAAGAGAGGATTTTTGCCTATGTTACATGGCATACATCTCTATAAGGCAATGTATCCAAAAACACAAGTGAAGAAGGATTAAATGGATAAAGTACCATATGCCTCCACAATTGGGTCCACAATGTATGCCATAATATGTACATAGCTAAACATTGCTTATGTTATGAGCATGACAAGTAGATATCAACCCAACCTAGGTAAAGGTCATTGGGCTACTATTAAGACCATTCTCAAGCATTTAGAAGAACAAAAGATTTGTTATTTGTTCTTGGTTTACAAAGAAGGTGAGGAACTAGCTGTAAGAGGATATACTTATGCTAGTTTCCAAACAAATCAGGATGATATAAAATCATAACAAGGTTATGTGTTTTACTTAAATCATGAACTTGTTTGTTAGAAGAGTTTTAAACAAGAGACAGTGGTAGATTTCATAATAGAATCTAAGTACATAGCTGCTTTGAAGCAGCTAAAGAAGCCGAATGGATCAAAAAATTTATCTCCAAGTTAGGAGTGGTTTTAAGTATTGCAAACCTTATTACACTATATTGTTTTAACAATGCAGTTATAGCTCAGGCTAGAGAACCAAGGTCTCACTAAAGACATAAACATGTACTAAGAAAGTTTTACATCCTCAAAGAGATAGTTCAGAGGGGTGATACATTGGTTTGCAAAGTAGTAACAGATGAAAATGTTGTTGATCTACTCCCGAAGGCCTTACCTCAATAGAAACATGAGACCCATGTAAGGAGCCTAGGACTTAGAGTTTATAGTGCTTAGCAATAGCACAAGTGAGAGTGTTATAATTTATACACAATGTGTCAAGATATTTTTGATGTATTTATGAATATTATTTATAAAAGGCAAGTATTTATTGTATTTAGATACTTTTTTACTAGTATATATTTTCCAATAAAGTCTCGTAGATAATTAGAGTATGTATGAAATTACAATAAAGATGTATTATCAATAAGATTGAATGACGTCATATTATTTAAAAATTATCATTAGTTAGATAAATATCTAGATGGGATATATATATTTAGACCAACACATTATATAACTAAAGTCATTCTCACAAGATCAAGGGAAAGATATCTAATTTATACAAGTGGGTGCCTAAAGATAAGTGGATATACTAGACACGACCCACTAATAGAAGATACCACATTTTAATGTCATTGGTATCTTCTCTATAGAAACGAGCATAAATAATCCCTTAACCTAAGACTTTTATATATCCTATATATGGAATATTATGCTTTGTTTCTATTAAATGAAGTCTTTATTTGGATTGTAAATAATACAGTTATTGGATACAACATGAAATATAGAGAGGATAGTGATGAGTTAAAATAAAATTCATCGCTCTCTTAGATTAAGGAGTCAATATCTAAGGCCGCTTAGTTAAAATAATAGTGACTTATAAGCCTATGATCACGACAAGTATTATTAAGTCTATTTTACCTTGGAAACCAAGTAAAACAATTAAACTTTCATGACATGACATTCAATGGTTTAATCGAGATATCATTTGATGAAGAGATTTAATTATATAGTAATCGGTTCATAGTGATTTCTCATTCATACCTTTTCTATTATGTTAGATGATTAATAACTGTTGCTAGATGGTTACTTTGATTAATGTTTAAATAAACACCACCTTCATATATAGAAATTTAGAGGGTTGCATACTATAGCACGATTAATTAGAACAAAATTTTTTATAAGAAATTTAAGTAATACTAAAATTTCTCAATATTTATTTCAAAACTAAAACAAATTGACACAAAATAATAAATTGGAAGCAATTTTTTTTTACCACATAGAATATATTTGTGATTAAGTATCTTTTAAATGTTATATATTTTATTATTGCCTTTTCATGTAAATCATGTAAAAGGAGATGAAATTTATTAATTCAATATTTAATTGCTATTGAAAAGTTCATGGCAATTCAAAAGTTATCTGTCATTAATTCCATATTTAATTATTATAGAATTGAAAGGTTATGTCAATTAAAAGGCTCATAAAATGAAAAGTCTTTTTAATTAATTTTAGTTAATGCAATACAAAGTTTAAAAAGAGACCAGGGAAAAAAAAGAGTTCTATGATTTCTATTTAGAAAAACACCTAACAAAAAGGCAAAAGAGAGGATGTAATATTTTGCTTATTAGTTTTTCTAATTCTAATCCTTTATCCAAGTTATCTAGCAATATAAAGGATTAGAATTTGTTTTTGTTAATGTATGTTTGAAGACCTTGTGGTGAATACATTTTGAAAACAATAAATCGGATTCAGATCACAATTGAACTTGATTCTCTAAGGAAGACGGTATTTCTCATCAATAAAAAGTTAATTTTATAATTTTTTATTAATATATATATATATATATATATTATTACATGCTACATATGATTCCTAAAAAAGGTTTTATAGTAATTTTTTTTTTTCCACTACATTCTTTCTAATCTATAAAACATAACATGCGTTACATCAACCTAGTTATTATTTGTGTAGGACATTATAGTTATTAGTTCATGAACACCACATTAGATAATCCGGTATTCCTCATACTCTAGTATAAAACAACACATTTTTTTTAATTGAATAAAGTTAAGTTCATTATTATATGTTCTTACAAGTACACTTAGCAAACAATAGTAAGAATTTGCTCAATGCCTCTTATATTGATGGAAACAAAGTCAACTCCTATAATTGATTTCAAATATAGATATCTAATTCTTAATTATGCTATAACACTTAATTCCATAAACTTCTATTTATTTTTGCACTTAAAAGGTTCCTCTAGCATCAATTTATATCGTCAAATCCTAATAAAGGTAAACTAGGATGACTTACTTCAAAAGTAGTCAAACTAGAGGTGCTCAAAGAAAAGTTCAGTTGACTATTTTTTAAATTTTTTGATAATTTTTAAATTCAGCCAACGATTTTTAAGTTCAAGAGACCATTTTTTCCGGGGCTCCAAACAATCAACCTAAACTAATTCTATCAACATAATATCCTTGTTTTACTCCAAATTCATTTTGTTTACTCTAAGGATATAATTTTTAATTATTATTACATCAAAATATTCCATATCAAAGTTGTGAATTTGCAATTCCACTTTTACTGATCATGTACAAATTCTTAGTTTCTTGTTAACGTCTAAATTTAATGCTAATTTATTTGAAAATTAAATAACTGTAATAACGAATAACCTATTACGAAATCTATTCCTCATTAAAATGATCGATGCCAAAGTAAATGTGAAACTTTCTCCATAAAATCCTATGGATCTCTAAAGAACATGCTTTTTTTTTTTTTCTTTTCCTTGCAAAAACTTCTACTTAGACAATGAAGACAATAGATCCACCAGTTATACTCTTAATCATGAAGTTCTCCTCAAAGAAAGGGCATCAAAGAATTAGTTTTCTTCAACAATACCACCAACTTTTACAAAATATAAAAATTTACTTACCAAGGTATCATGCTTATAACTTCTCCGACGTTCACATGAGAATCACTAGCATCAATAACAAACTCAAAACTCATGAAATCTCCAAGTAAGTTGTATTTATCATGGAATTTAGACAAACAGATATTATTTTATCTTAGAATAGATCACCACCTTGCACTAAATTGGTTAGCATGAAGGGTTTGCATGAAAGACAAGAGAGAACAAAAGGAAGAGAGAGAGAGAGAGAGAGAGATACAAAAAGGAAATGGTTTTTGGGTTTGTAGATTAGGAAAAGGGGCAAGTTAACTTGTTTAAGAGAAAAAAAGGGAAAAGAAATTATCAAATTTCCCTTACTTTAGAAATGATTTTTGAGGCATTTCAGATTATTTATCCTAATTTATCGAGTCACAAGATGATTAACAAAATCCAAACCTATAGTAAACAAGTTTTCTAATAATAAGTGATATGTGACATTTAAATGTAAGGACACAAAATTAAGTATTAGAAACTTATCAAGGCCAAATGATCATTTACCATTTTCCTAATCGAACTACAATTATAATTTGGGTGGGGGGGAGGGGGGAAGGGTATTACATTTATGTTATTTCAAATTATATTTATTCCATAGTTTAAATTTTGAGGGATATACACGTATTTTTTGAATTTACTATAAGAAATAGTGACTATACTATTTAAAATTTGAATACCTAACTTATTATTATAATATCAATAAGCTAGACAAACATATAATAATAATCTTTAATTTCCTAGTCAATTACCATGACTAAAGAGTCTCACAGCACAAATGGGTCGGAGTGAGGAGAAAATGTACTATTTGTGTTTATGAGGTGGTTTTGAAGTGTGTATACTATGCATGTGTTTGATTTTTTTAGCTATAACTATGATAAGCATGTACTTAGTGAAATGTGAAATGTCCCATGCATTGTTATTTCACACTAATAATCCGACTTAGTACACACATAGGAAGTAAACATATATAAGACATACATGCCACCATAATGTATTGCTTGACTTTCGTACTACACATGAAACTAAATTGCGACCTAAGAGAGCATTTTCTCGTCCAAAGTCAATTAAATGGCAAATTAATACAGCCAAAACCAGATGAAGATTAAACATTCCGATAACCTCAATATTATGGATGAGAGATATGTTAGGCATAGTTTCATTCTTCGAGATTTGTAATTGCATGTCCTAAGTATGACAAGTTAGGATATAAAAAATCCTTTAAACCCAAGCTTTTATAGGGTGATTTTATCTAACTTCGCATTAGATTAGACACTGATGTGTTGATGTATATATGTATATATATATTTATATATGCTCGTTCATTCATTCATTCATTTAATGTTTCATGATACCTTGTTTTCCTTGTTGGCTCCCCTATAGATCATTTAATACCGGACAACATTGATGATTAGGCACGCTAATGATAATTTTGTTGCTTGTACATACTTGACTAATATTTTAGGTAGCTTTAGATTATGAGACTGTGATGCAGTGTGTACTAAAGAAAATTATAGGAAATTGAAAATTCTCTTTATTTATGTGATGGAATGTTTGTAAAAAAGAAAAAAAAGGAATTTAATATACAAGGCTATTAAAAGAATCACTAAAGAAATTTCAAAAATAAAACTCTAAGTTACAAGCCTTAAATTACATTTTTTAGACCCAAAAATGAGCTCAATCTAGCTCAGCCAAATTACCTTAGTGTAGAGCTCAAAAATTCTTTCTTGGAAACATATTATAAAAAGGAAAATTCCTCTGGGTAAAAAATTATGCTAGTTTTATCTTGAACTTGCCCCGCTAAAAGCTAAAATAAGTAAAAATAAAGTTAATAAATATATATAGGAACTTGTTAAAAAGTTAAATATAATTAGCTATCCTATTACTTTCCTTTGGACGTCCCCATCACCACCACTTTTTTACAATTAAAACCTAAACTTGTATGCCTTATCCCAAGATAATGGATGATGAATGTTTAAAGGAAATAAGTAAAAACTAGTCTACACCATGCAAATTTTGGCTCTCTTCTATGTTGGTTCAAATATTCTAAAACTGTGTGCCCTTAAGATTATAAAAACTTAGGAAAGCTACATTTTTAGTTCTTAAACTTTACCAATTTTTCTAATTGAATCATTGAACTTTTATTTTTTATATTTCAGTCCTCAAACTTTCCAAAAGATAACAAAAGAGTCATATACTAGTCAACCATTAATTTTTTTGTTAATGGATGATTCTTTTACAAACTTTTGAATAGTTTGAGGACTAAAATAGAAAAAATAGAAGTTCAAGGACTCAATTAAAGAAAGGGGTAAAGTTTGGGGACTAAAAGTGCAATTTTTTATTTTTTTCCTTTTTCATCCTTTGTTAATTTTTCTAGCAAAAAAAAAAAAAGGATTACAAATTAATGAATTAAGATGGTTAATTGTGTTGTTAGATAAAATATTGATAAAAAATTTATTTATCTTATCATAAATATAATCATTATTTGTATTTTTCTATTTACAAATATATAATGATATTTAACTAATTTTACATAATATCATTAAATTAAATATAATAATTATTTGTGATCTTTATTGTTTATATAATTTAACAATTAGAGTAAGTATCAAATAATTTATACAGTTACTTTGCTAATATTAGTCTCCCAAAGAAATGGACCTAGTTTGAATTCCTCCTCCCTAAATTGTTGTTATATGTAATGTGGTTGGTAAAAGGAAAAAAATATTGTTATATGTAAATTTTAAAGAATTATAAAATTAAATGTTATTTAATTCTATTAAGAATTTCAAATTGAATAATTGATTGTTTAAAGTATTTGTTAATAAAAATGAAAAAAGTACATCGAAAGAACCAGAAAATTTTTCCTATCTTTTTATTTTAGGATTTTATATTTTTATTTTTTCTCCATTTCAAGACCTAAATTCTTGGAAATGAATAAAGCTAGCATTTTTTTTTACGTTATAAATACAACTAAAAATCATGTCCTAAAAGAACAAATATGTATATATATATATATAAGTTGTAAATTAAAATACATTTAAATATATAGATCTTAAAAGGAAATTTATATTTTACACTTCTAGTCCTCAAACTTTGCCACTTTTTCTAATTGAGTCTTTGAACTTTCATTTTTTCTATTTCAATTCTCAAACTTTCCAAAAGTTTGCAAAAAATCCCTTTCTTAATGGAAAAACTAATAAAGGACTCTTTTGTAAATTTTTGAAAAGTTTGGGGATTAAAATAGAAAAATTGAAAGTTCGAAAACTCAATTAAAAAAAGTAGCGAAGTTCAAAGACTAAAAGTATACTTTTCCTTAAAAACTTATATATAATAACTATAATAATAATATGCTGCATGCTTTTCCTTCACTAGATTGTTGTAACATTGGGAGTGCTACCAAATGCGATTTGGTTCAAAAATTACTTATTAAATTAAATATTTTCTTCATTTTATTCTCAATACGTATTCAATATTTAGTCTTTTTATTAACTTACAATTTCTTTTCCAATTTTCCATGTGTCTAGTTCACTAAGCCTTCTCATATGATTGGGTTACATGTAAGTTAGTCCACTTAACCTACTATGATGGGGTGGGGTTGGAAATTTTAACCCGCATTTGCAATCGATCCAAAGCAGACCAACCCGCTTAACATACGGATCAAAGTGAGGTGAAGCAAATTAGCCGATTTAGCCCGCTTGTACAATTATGTGTTTATATACATATATATAACATACATATATAGTGATATGGGAAAATTTTACTTTTTTTTTCTATGCCCTTAAGAGTAAACTTTAGTTTATACACTTGTATTTTCATCCTTTATCAATTTATATACGTGTTTTCGTTTTTCACATTCTGCTTAGCTTTACTTTATCACTATTAATCACTGCCAATTAGAGGATATATGCCGGTCTTTAATTGGTCGATAATAATTAATAAATACAGTAATATTATTAAATAACATACCCTGAGCTAATTGTTACGATTAGAGCATAGCTTGAAATGTGACGCATCTTCAATTCTGTTTTCTTATGGGGTAAGTCTTATGTAACGGAAAAAACATTCCATGCCCAACTTGGGATTTCGTATTGTGACATTATTATACTTTCATCCATATATAAGTACGCATGTAAAAAGTTTGTATAGTATAGTAAGTGTACCAAGAAGAGGAGCACGATGACGATGAATGAGATACAGGGACAAGGACATGGACATGGATGGACGGTGCAAATTGAAAACGAGGAAGAAAGAGAGTGGGGCCACCCAAGTTGCGGCTTGTGCCTTGGTTAGGCTACAAGGCATGCTCATTCCAATCCAATCACTTGGACATGCCGTCCAATTCTTTTGTCAGCTTCCTTATCCTTTACCTTTTCCATTCTTTACTAATCGAAAACCCTTTCGTACCCAAACCCAATGCATTTCGTAAGTCAGAAATAGAATAATTTCCAAGTCCTTTTGTCCTCTCCACTGTCCTCCACTTTCCATGAGATTCAGCAACTTGCTATCCTATCTACCCTTAATTACCAACTTATATTTTTATTTAAATCGTAATATGCCGGTACTTATGCCATGATAAATTATAGAAATCATCTTCGAATCAAGCTTGGGTTTATAATTACTTCTCTTACAATTCAACATTTACTTGGTCAACAGTTCAATCCAGCTTTACCCAAACTTTTCTAGTTCACATCAACATTTCCCACTTATCAAACTGTTACTGAGTAGTTTGTTCTAACTAGTTAACAAGTACATAAACATTTAGATTATATATATATATATATATGGTTTAATTAGATTGATAGGGACTATTAGTCTATAAAGATTTTATGTTTAACCTTTTGATTTAGACAAATATTTTATTTTATAATTTTAGTTTAGATATGGTTCTATTATTATTTTTAATATGTTAGATTTGATAAGATATATATAATTAGATATTAGTTTCCTTTTCTATTATTTTCTTTGGTCGTCAATTAATTACCATTAGATTACATTTCTATCGTAGGGTTCATATTTGATATTACTCTCTATAAATAGTATTTCTTATTGGGATTTTGGGAACATGATACACTGTTGATTAAATAAGATTTACTTTTTGAAAGATTGAAGTGATTCCATCCTTTCACAAATAATATAAGACCATCAAAATCTCATCGTATGGTGTGAGACAATATAATTCAAAGTGAGTAAGGCCATCAACAAACTTCATTGATGACGTGAGGCCATCTTGATTTTTTTTTTTTTCAATTGTGCAAGATGTATTTAAATGTTTTCATACTGTTACATTGCTTGTCATTAGATTTGAGATTTTGAATTGTCATAGATCCTTTTAGAGATAATTTGAGAATTGATTGTAGTCCTTCAAAAATGCCATCCATCCAAAGTTGTTGGTTAATGACGTGAAACAAACATTGGAGCCAAGTTAATGACATGGAACAAACATTGGAGCTATATATCAATAATCATAAAAAAGACGAAGACTTGTGGTTGCCATAGTAACGAAGCAAGTAGAAAACTTACAAACGAAACATGATTTTACTCAGAAGGGAAAAAAATAATAAAAGGATATATATTTTTTTAATTTCTTTATTATTCTAATTGAATTTGTAAGCATTCTTTACTAATTTTCTTGTTCAGTTTAATTTTCTAATATAATTTCTGCATCCATACATTATTTCACTCCTTCAAATTAAATTGCTTTCGTTATCTTACATCAAATTTGGTATTAGAGCCTAAACAAGCATTTATTCTTTAAAAAAAAAAAACTTTCTTTCCTTTTTTTTTTCAACCAAACAAAGAACCTTTTTTCTTACATACCCATACCTAAAAAAAAAAAAATGTTGAATACTAGAAAAACCCACAATGGTACAACTTTTAGAGATGGCTTACCTATAGAAAGCAACTTTACTAAACAATTGAATCAATTAATATCTAGGCTAGGTGAGCTTATAACCATGTGTGGTATAATAAGTTGTTAATTAGAGACCCTTACAGGTCGCATAGAAGTCCGAGAAGCTAATAGGTCACCCACTAGTTAAAGTGAGGATAAAGAAACTATAGACCAATGCCTAACTAGGAACGTTTATATAAGAGGGGGTAAGGCATTAGAGAATGATGATGATGAGGAACTAGACCATATCCCAAAGAGAGCATTAGCGATAAGGATGACATGGTCATGGATTGTAATGAGGGTAACTTGAATGTTATTAGGTATCTTAATACCAACATAGGTAGGAAGATGATTGGAGAAGCACCAGTATATTCCGTACCTATACAAAATGGAATGGTCATAACTGTAAGGTGATTGGGGGTAGTAGATGAATGTACTATCATAGGTTACAATGTCTAAATTAGGTCTTATGCTTGAATTGCACCTTAATCCCTATAAGGTATCTTAGGTAGATAAGACCACCTTACTTGTCACTTAGAGATATTTAGTACCCTTGTAATTTGCCACATATTCAAACAAAATTTGGTGTAGAGTAATGCCTATGGATATTACTCGTGTTCTTTTAAGGAGACCTTAGTTATATGACCTAGATGTGGTGCATTATAGTAAGACTAGCACTTGTGTGTTCATGCATGATGGAATGCAAACTAAACTTAATCCTTCCCTACCTAAAGAACTTAAGGTAAATACAAAAGGGAATGGTCAATGAAATAAAATAAGAAAAACCTCTTCATGGAATGAGTGCTAAAGAAATTAAACTTCAGTATAAAGAAAATGACCTAAACACTTCAATGATTAAGTAGACTAAAGAGCCATCACATGATACAGAACTAAACTTACCCGTAGAGGTGAAACCTTTACTTAAGGAATTTAAGGATCATTCCTTTGAATAATTCCTTAGTAGATTACCACCTATGTTTGATATTCAGCTTACTATAGACTCAATTCATAGTCTACCATTGCCTAGCCTCCCATTATGTAGGATTAATCCTATTGAAATTGAAATGTCAAAAAGATAAGATATTAATAGAGAACTTCTATTACATTTACCTATGGCCTATAGGAGACATGATTTGGTTTTTATAGTTATTGGTTGCTTCTCTAGGATAGCACATTTTCTACATTATAGCACGACAATAGATGCCTCTCATTTAGTTCAATTGTTCTTTGATGTGGTTGTTAGGTTGCATGGGTTACCAAAAACCATAGTATTAGATGGGATGTCAAATTTGTAAGCTATTCTTAGGAAACACTATGGATAATGCTAGGTGACAAATTACAATTTTCTTATGCATTTAACCTTTAGACAAATAGTCAAATAGAAGTGGTCAATAGGAATTTAGGTGATTTACTAAGATATATGATTGGTGACCGTATGGCTACTTGGGACAATGTCGTTGTAAGCCCTATGTAGTTAATAGTCTAAACCCTAATTCAAGTCCGAATGTCTTAAACTATATTATGAGTCGATAAATTTAGAAACGATAAAATTTTTATAAAATTTAGAAACCAAATATAGTATCAATCGTGAAAATCTTAGAAATTGATCGAAACCTAAATCGCATATAAAAACCCTATATCATCTATATGCATAAATACTCAAAATCGAACCTGAATTTAATCGAAACTCTAAAACTATAACTTTAAGCTTATAAAATGAATAAATATCACTTAATAGTGATATAACCATAGTTGATTACAATTATTGATTAAATCGTGTAATCGTATAAAACTTTTAACGAAAACGTTAAAATAACTCGTAAAAATTATAGTCGTAATAGGTGCCAATTAAATTGATAAATTTTTATAAAATTCCAAAATTAATTTATAAATGTTATTTTTATTATTTTTACATTTGAAAAAACTACATATAATTATTTTTATTTTTATTTTTATTTTTCTTCCTTTTTCTTTCTTTTCTTCCTTCTAATTCTTTTCTTGATGCTACGTTACAACTCCAACAGCTCACATGAGCAAATTTCTTCTCCAAATGTTGAGTTCTCAAAGTTGAATTAAAAGAAATCATTACCTTGTCTTGTCCTCATAAATGCAATTATCTAATAAGATTTGTTTATTTACTTTATTAGTTGTATTTAGCCCTTTCTCTTGTCTTCTATACGTCTTGATCCTAGGAATCAAACAAAACCTAGAAACCAAAAAAAGAAAAAAGAAAAAAGAAAAATCAAAGCACACACAAAATTGAAACAAGAAAAACAAAAGGAAAAAAAGACTAAGAACAAGAAGAAGAAGATGAAGAAGAAGAAGAACAAGAGGAAAAACAAGATATTCAACCATTATTTGGATTTAAATTGCTAAAGATTTAGATAGGTTATTTATTTATTTTATATATACATGTATTCTATACTATGCATATATATACTAAGTATTTATTTATTTGTTTATTTACATGTACATGTATGTATGCATGAATAGATAAATATATATACATATTATGTATTTTCTTTATTTATATATATACATATGTTTGTAGGCATGGGTATATATATCTAATATATGGTATATGTATATAGGTATAAATAATAATACATATAATATGTATTTTCCTACACATGTAATTATGTACATATGTATGCGTATGTATTATATATATATATATGTATGTATATTTGGTATTTTTATTATATAATATATGTATGCTTACACATATAGTACATGTATATGTACTAGGTATTTCCTTTATATACATGTATATATATTTAGTATTTTATTTAATTATTTATGTATATATGTGTGATTATGTATATATATGTACTTATTATTTTTTTTACTATAGGAGATATATACATGTATATGCATATGGTAAATATATGTATACATACTTAGTATTTTCAAAGTATAAGAATTTTAGTATATTCATATATATACATATAGCTAGACGTGTTGAATATATAGGTATATATGTATATTATTAATTGTATTTTTTTTATTTTTGTACATATGTATATATATAGTATAACCGTATATGTACATAAGTATATAAAGTATAAATAAGTGTATATTATACCTGTCCATAATGTATAAATAAAGTTAGAATAATTTATTATATAAAGTATAGTATACGTATATGAATAATGATGTATATGTAAAAAAACGAGTATATGTAAATAGTATATACAATATACTATAATATTAAGTTAATAAGTATATATATACATATATAAGAATACCATAAATTTGGAAAAAAAATTAATAATTAAGTAAATTAGAAATTTGATGAAATATAATAATAAGTATTTATATATAAACATAATTATACCATAAAATAGGAAAATTTTGGAAAAAGTACAAATGTGACATGTGGCACTTCCATATACTGGCACATCACCATTTATCATAAATTAATTAATTTTCGTAATTAATAATAATAATAATAAAATACTTAATTAATTAGAAAAATAATAAAGTAGCAATTATAGTAAAATAAGCTTAAAATAAGAAAATTACTAATTATACGATCTAAATAATTATTAAATTGCAAATATGTTAAGAAAAGCTCAAATTGATATTTTATAACTTTTTAAGTTAAAATAATGAATTTTGTGATATTTTTATATCATAATCAAAATTATAAGTTACAACGTCCAAAACAGACCTCGTTTCAAGAAAGTATGCTAAAAAACGATTGAAATAGATTATGAATTTATAGAGACCCGAGCTAAATCGAAAAAATCATGAGCGATTTGATAAAAAACTCGAATCGACAATTTCACGCAAATCAATAACTAAGTTAAGTAAATAGTACGAATTACAATACTAGTTTACTTTTTAATTCCTAAACTTATTACTTTCTGTATTCTTTATTTTCAAGTGATCTCAACTTTGACCTTAAGTTGCCATCAGACTACTATAACCATTGAGTCGATCATGGCTGAGTGAGTTTTCTTAATGATTTCATACTTACTTGTGCATGTTGTTAGTGAATATAAACTATTATTAGTAATTGAATGATGTGTGGCGCTGGGTTATACTTATGTATGATCCAGTTTGTTGGTTGTGAATTTACTTTAAAACATAATAACGTATTAATTGTTGTATAGTAAACTCAATAGAAATTGATTATTTGTAACCTTATTGATCACTGAATAATAAGACCTAACATTATCTAACTTGAAAGAACTAAATCGAATTACGTAGAATTATGCACGGCATAACAAATTCCGGTCACCACATTACACAGAGATAGCGAAAGGCCATGCTTGGGTTGATTATTTGTTATAGATTTCGTACGGTGCACATGTGTGATATGACCTTACTTTGGCCTGTAGGATCACTAAGTGTTGGAGACGCTAACCGCCTGACTAAGGGTTGAGTTCAGAGACCTCCATTTAGGAGTGAATGAGGGCTGCGTGAACCTACTCACAATCATACATAGAACTTGATTTTGACAAAAACTGAAAATGGATATATCATTATTTTTTGAATACAAAACGTGGAGTTTCGTTATGATATAAGTTCTAATATGATACCTAGATTTGACTATTGCTAATATATCTCCAACCTTGACTTTGGAGGGCGTTATATCTAAGTTACATGCAGTAGCTAGTCACCTACATGTATTTATTTAGCATACTGATTGTTAATGCATTCATATGATTGAATTAAATTGTTGTATAACTTATTTATCATATGGTAGAGGGAATTATCTCAAGCTAGTTAGCTTATCTCCATGTAGTCTACTTTCGCAAGCCAAGCTGTTCATAGAGTCAGGCTATCGTATTTCCGAGGTTAGTTATACATCAGAAGGTTGATGTGAGAATAAGATGTGATATGAGTGCACTTATAATACTATATTTAGACTTAGAACCTTATTATGTAATATTATAGGATAACAATTTGTAATATAAATTCTTATCATCTTCTTATCTATGAATCCCTATATATATATATGTGTTATCTATATTTAAATGATTGTAGTTATTATAATACAATGATATTGCTTACACTTGCACAACTCTAGGTTGTTAGTTGTAGTTATAGCATTTTATATCTCATGAAAGGTTATTGATTAAGGGGGAAATCAATCTATAGTCCTTTGTACGATATACGGTAACTGCCATGACTAGTCCTCTCGGATCGTGACAACCGTTCTTATGACAGAACTTACTTATGATAGTTCAGTAAATAGGTCCTTTGGATTGAGTCTCTTTAAGGTTGTACTCAAACATCAACTTAGATGCCCAACTTATCTTATACTACTCCCATTTTCATCTAGATGTTCTAAACTAGCTGAATCCTTTAACACCCATATCGATGACATATATGTGAAAATTAGAAAGGAAATTAACTTAAGCAATAAATTATATAACTTTGCTACAAACATCCATCACAGGTTTCGAAAATTTCAAAAGGGAGATTTGGTGACTACTTAGAATAGACCAAAGAAATTTTTGCAAGACATTTGTCGGATATTACATAATAGGAATATAAGATTTTTCAAAGTTCTAAAAGAGATCAGTGTAGAGCTTCCACCAAATGAGGTTCAACATGTTCACTTACTTAGGCAAAAGAAAGAAGAGGTAGATGATGTTATTGATGATTTGATCACAAGAGATGGGGTGTACTTTCTTATCAAGTGGATAGATAGTCCACCTTAAGATGCTACATGAATTACTAAGCTAGAGCTTTAGAGGATTATTCTAGACTTTCATGAGCATCACATCGGTTTCAATTCATCGGAGGTGAATTTTTCCAAGTTGAGGAGAATTATGGGGACCGATAGTCCATAAAGATTTTATATTTAATTATTTGATTTAGATAATTGTTTTATTTTATAATTTTAGGTTAGATATAAATTTATTATTATTTTAAGTCTATTAGATTTAATAAGATATAATTATGTATTAGTTTCCTCTTCTATTATTTTTGTAGGAATAGCCATTAGGTTATGTTTCTATCATACAGTTCATATTTGATATTATTCTCTATAAATAGTCTTTTTAATTGGGATTTAAGGGACACGATACATTATTGATTGAATAAAATTTACTTTTTTCAAGGTTGGAGTGATTATATCTTTTCACTAATAGTGAGAGACTATCAAAATCTCATCATCTGATGTAAGACTATACAATTCATAGGTGGTGTAAGCTCATCAACAAACTTAATCGGTGGTATGAGATTATCTCGATTTATTTTTTTTTTCTTGCAAGATCTATTAAATTATTTCCATAATATTCCATTGCTTGTAATTGGATTTGGGATTTTGGATTGCTACATATCCTTTTAAAGATAATTAAAGAATTAGCTATAAGAATTGGTTGCATTCTTTCAAATTGCCATCCATCTAAAGTTGTTGGTTTGTGACATGAAGCAAACATTGAAGCTATATATCAATAATCATAAAGAAGACGAAGAGTTGTGGTTGCATATTAGTGATGCAAGTAGAAGACTTACAAACAAAATAGGATTTTGCTTAGAAGGAAATAATAATAATATTAATGAAAAAGAGCATGTTCTTTTCTTTAATTTCTTTCTTATTCTTACTGAATTTTTGGGGATCTTTTTTTTTTTTTAGTTTAATTTTCTAATTTAGTTTATGCAACCATACATTGTTTTATTCCTTCAAATTAAACCGCTTCCATTATCGACACTATAGAAATTTTACATCTTAAACTAATTTATAGCTCATTACTTTAGGCTAGTACTCAGCTACATTGTCAAATTTTACCTTAAGACTTCAATTCAAATTAGTAGCTCTTGATTTTGAAAACATAATTTAAACATGAATGACTAATAATATTTCAACTTGAATAAATGGTAAAATAAAATTCATAAACTTTACAGGATACCACAAATCTTGTAGATTTTTATCTAATACAAGCTATAGGATGGATCCACGGTATCTTACCATAGGTTTTGGCTCTAAATTAGGGATCCTTATTCCATCCACTTTATACTCACTCATCCTTAAGTATGAAAAATATTTTGACAATTTAGAAGATTTATCTACACCTCATTAATAATTTTGGAGATATATTTGCATGTGTCCCGAAAAAATTGCTAAGCCTACGATTAAGATAAGATATATAGCTTGGGATCATATCGAAGTCTTGAAGTACCGTAACATCGTGTTACCGTAATATCGTGATAAATTATATTCAATTTGAATAAATTGTGTTCATCAACGATAAAAACAAAACTTTTAATGATTTTTATTTTATTGTCTATAGTATAATTTACTAAAATATAGTAAAAACAAAGTTATTGACAAATTTCATTTTATTGTTCATAACATGGTATATTGAAATTAAGTATGATTTATTATGACATTATGATAATACCACTTCACCATTAAAAA
Organism: Lumnitzera littorea; assembly: GCA_024138015.1. Classification (NCBI taxonomy): domain Eukaryota; kingdom Viridiplantae; phylum Streptophyta; class Magnoliopsida; order Myrtales; family Combretaceae; genus Lumnitzera; species Lumnitzera littorea. Next base: position 99,430,057 of record JAMXBB010000007.1, read on the forward strand.
AAAAAAAAACTGTACTTTCAATTAGAATAGCTATTATTAAGAACGATCTACAACTTTTCTAGATTCCCCTCTCTATGATTTTCTATCCTTTTCCCCTTCAAATAACATATGGACAATTGTTTATCATAAAGGAACCTGTGTTCTCAATAAAGTTATCTTTTCCATGCCTTGGATTGGAAAAGGTAGACTAAAATCCTAAGCAGAAAAACAGATGAGAACAAAACAGAACTTTCAACTTAAACACTAGTTAGTCCTTGCATCATTACTTATGAACGTCTTCTCAACTTATACAATTGCACAAGCGTAATTGCTTACAAATCTAAACACCCGACACAACATAGTTTCAAAGGAAAAGGAAAAGAATTTAATTTATATCTTTAAATTCACAAATGACTCTGCATATTTGAAGTCAGTCCATGAAAAGGTTGGATAATATAAAATGAAAAATATCAAAATTACTATTTAAATTTTAAGTAGTCACTAAATATCTACACCCAATAGATTTTACTTGATAAAATCACTACCTTACCTCCAACCATATACACTCATATTCTTAAGCCAATGGGTGTTTGATAGATCATCTTTTCAAATAAGGTAATTTTGAAAGGTCAAAATTTAATTGAATACGGCATCCCGCAACTACAAATTTAAGTAAAAATTCAGTTGAGTATAATGTGTAGTAATTTCAAATTTGAAGCTTGAAATTGTTTAGGTGGTGATGTTGACATAATTCATTGAAAAATGAACATAAAGAAATTGTAAGATTAACACTTTTTATGGATCCAATAACCATGTGCACATATGAATTATTGGAAAATGCATCCAGAAGTCACTGCACAAGACTTTGATCAGAAAAGGTTAGTGATGAGAATGCTTCCATGTGAACTGAATTTGCCCTTTCTTGACCCCCATCATATCCTCGGATGGAAAATCAAAGGGTGTTGTAAGCCATACGATAAAATGGGGGGAGATAGTGGTCCCTGAAAATTGATTCGATCCTTGAAAAGGTAGTGAATGGTTTATGTTTTCTTGGTGCCATGTGTTTCAAGTCTAGGAAGTTAATTATAACTGTGTTTGGTGTGTGGGGTATCAAGATAATTATTCAGGTATGCTCCTCCTACACTATCCATTGGTCCGAGGACCACTCCATGCTTTTCATCGAATCTTATTCTACAAGACATGGATGGAAAATTACGTAATAGTAAGGATATAATCCTTCTAACTTGCCTGGCCTTGTATGTTAATGACCACTAAGTTATAATGCACTGGTTTATGGGTCATTGGTAGTTTGGGGGATTTCAGATTCCTGCTTTGAGACCTGAATCAATTACATAATAATGATAAGGGAAATTTTTGTCCTGAGATAACAATGGCAGAGTCATTCGTTCTTTATAGTTTATTTTTCTTATAAAATTTTGTATGTTGAATTATGACCAAGTGATTTGGACTTTTTTTCCCTTGAGTATTTATCTCTATACTTCGGTAAAGTTTCTAAATTTTTCTTATCAAATTATTATTATTTTTTTTAAAGTTAACTTCATTCAGTTTTCAATTAAAATTTGTGCTACACTGCAATATGGTGTATCAATGAGGCACCGCAAACTTCATTAGGCAATTATAATAGTAGCTTTCTTTATCATGGAGAATAGCGGTGATGTATAGATCTCTTTTGACCCGTCAAGAATATCCTTAGTCAATGAAGTTCCATGTAAACGATTTATTTCCTTTATATTGCGAACTTAGATTTGCAGCAATAATAAGATGGCATGCATATCATTACATTATTGCATGCTAATGCTGATCTAGGGCGTAATTGTTCTCAAAATTGTGATCTCCTCCGAGCACCTAGTTTAGAACATTTGGAAAAGTAGTCCGATTAAGTTAAGTTTTAGCAACAAGCCAATGGATATTAGACAAAGAGAGATCTCGTAAGGTTGGAATTAAAAAATACAATTATACAATAGAAATATAGTTAACATGTTGATTGAAATACTAGTAATATTTCTATATATTTATCAACAATATAGGAATTGAAGTCAAAAATTAAACGACTCTTGGAGGTAAAATAGTTGAAAATTCATAAAATAACACCAAATAATATTTAGAAATACATGTATACATTAAAATATATATAAATGTTAGTAAATAATTAAATATTCCCAACTATTCGCAAAATGTATCAAAAATTGCTAAATAAATTAATTAATAAATAAAAAATGAACCAAAATTAGTATAAATCAAGGGCTAAATGTGGATAAAGCTATGTAAGAGGGGCAGGCTATGTAAGCTGACCCGTTTAATCGGCATAAAAAAGCGAGCTGGACTAAAAAATTTTAATCCGCTTAAATACAAGCCATTTTAGCCCACCCTACTTAACCTGTAAGTTTACAAGCCAACTTGTTGCAGGGCAGGTTGGCCTACTGACTCGTGAAGAAGGAAAAGAAGAAAACACATATTTTACTTTTCATTGGAAGTTACTTCATGTGATAATATTTCATCAAATAAGAGTGCCTAAGCCCACATGTTGTTATTAATATCTACTATATCTAAGTTTCATATACAAATAACATCATAACTTCTCAAATATAAAAAGTATGTTTGATTTATATTGCAGATGTTTGATGAAGGAGAAATTCTAGAATCCTGATATTGTATCCAGTTATCCAAAAGTCATCAAAGCATTTTAGATGAGAATCAATGATAACTCAAAAACAATAGTAGCTATGTGTTGTCATAATTGGAAATCAGAAACCTGCATAATTATTTTATTATTTACTTTGATAAAAAATGAAAAAAAATAGAATGGAAAAAATAAATTAAATCAATATTAAAATATGCTATTTACATTTAGTAGGTTTATTTTAAAATATTAAATTTTGTATAAAAAATTCTTAACGAGTCTGCGTGTTGGCCATTTAACCCAATAAATTATGCAAATACGTCTAATATTATGGATTAGCGCACTTAACCTATTAACTCGTACGAGGTGAGTTAAGTTAAAAATTCTAACCCACATATTAAGCGAGCTAAAGTAGGCCAACCCATTTATCCGCGGGTCAATGTGAGGTTAGGTGGGTTGGCCTACTTAACTCGCTTGCACAACTCTAAGTGTGGCATCACTAAAGATGTACCAAATGAAAGCGAAATTGACAATTTGGACAACACATTAAGCATACAAAATTATAAGAAATTATAAGATTGACACTTGCCAACCACTAAAGTAAACTCATAGGCAATATAAACCCTCTAAACTCTACAATTTAGGCTCTTTAGAACATCAAAAGACAAAAATTAGAGAGCTAAGAAAACTTGCATGCAAAAGCTAGAAAGGAATTGCGAAAACAAGAGTGACTATAAGCAATTAGGGTTCATGAGTCTACGTGATAGCTAGAAGTGAACCACATCACCTAATAGGAAACGCCTTGGTTAGGGTTGTCAACAATCGTCCTAATGTCGTCAACAACTAGAAGCTACTCCTTTGGTAAGTGCTAAAATTCCATCTAATTTTCATTTAATTGTTAAAAACACTAAACCTTGCCTAAAAATTATGAAAGTTGGTATTCTTGAGTAATTTCACATGTACATTCATAAAAAAATTACCTAATTGTCGAAATTAATTGTGTTCATATGTGGTCCTTAAGAAATTGCGTTTACTAATCAATTTCATATTGCATTTTCAAAAGGCTAAACAATATAATTTTGACCTCAATTTTTTCTTCTAAGCTCCCAAAAATGTCTAGTTTCGTGAAATGTAAAGGGTATATCTAAATTAAGAAGTTAAATTTCTGATAATTTTTTATTTGCAGTTAGATAGTAAGCTAGAATGTTTAGAACTTAAGGATTTCTTAAGGAGTTTTTGATAATTTTGTCATGAGATTGTTGTACAAAGTTTTGGTGTTAAATAGTAAGAAGAACAAATGATTATCAACCATATTTGTACTTTTGATTGTTGAAATGGCATTAAGATGTAAACTTAGCTAATTAAAACTTGGGTGTTGATTTGGTTATGTACTTTTAACGTAGAACTAATCATGTTAAGTGACTAAATGTAATTTTATTACTTATGAATGAAGTAGCTTATAGAGTTAACTTGGATATATTGTTGATGAGGGGAATGAAGGGGTTAATTAAAACCTTTGTTAAAAAAAAAAAATCTATAAGTTAGAGTATCACTCGTAACTTAAGAGCAAAAGGTTTATGAATGAAAAATGTAGTCATATGCACTTAGAGGTTAACTTAGAAGGTATCCCTATTAGGAAATCCAAAACTAACTTAGCACAGAAGGTCCCTTAACTAAGAACTTTAAGCATACCTTAACTCAAAATCTAAGTCAAAAAGTACTATGAATGAAACTCTTCCATGAAATAACTATAAACCTTCAATACCTAAGTATAAATAGCTTATTGACTTATATATATAACAAACTTATTCCTAAAAATAATGAATGAATTGTAATTATTTCATAACTTATATGAAATATAAGAGTGTTAAATGAATATATAAGGATAACTGACAAAGAGAAATTTGGCAACAACATCTAGTGAGTTAACGAATTTTAAGTAAGTTGGGATTAATGCCTTATAGCATTTTAAAATATTGTTTCAAAGTACTCGAAAACTTAAGTATGCATTTACTTATGGTTGTAAATAGTTGATTGTGCGTGTACATTGTATGATTAAATATTAATATGCTAGGGTGGAAGATGAGCTCCATGCTATGTTGCTTTCTTGATTATCACTTGCTAATGCTCTATTTGAACTTGGTTGGTCATCTCTAAACCTAAACTCAACGTAATTCCTAACTTGACGTGTATTACAGCCCATTAGAGGACAATTAGGATTATTCGGTTTAATATCGACTCCTACAAAAGAGATACTAGAAATGATCTCTTGCTTACCCTTAATGAAACTAAGTAATAGGAGAACATATTACGTCAAGGTTAAGGTCATTAGTTTGAAGGTAGACACAAGAGGAGTAAGGTCTCTATAACATAAGTTTAGGTTTAGCCATCATTCGAGGCAATGTCATGTGATGGCATTTACTTATTCATGCATTACATCTTACTGACTAAGTTAACAACCCTGCTTATTTATTGTGTATGCATGTTTCTATCTCTATCCCACTTATTGAATTATGGATTTCTTGGATCCTTATAGGTTCTTTTATAAGTCTAGAGTAGTTATGCAGCATTACACCTATTCCTATATTTGGTAACTAATGAGGTTGCAGAGTGAGGAGAAATGAAGACTTAGTTGGGCTTTTATTACTTCCTGGAGTTTCATTTGTCTTTTGAGAAACTAAATGGGCTACCCTAGGTAACCTAGTAGTTTCAATTTTTGGTTTATAATGTAATATGAAAAGTAAAATCGATGGATTTATAAATTTTTCTTGTAAACATAAGCTAGGTATATAAGAATATATGTTGAAAAATTATTTTATAGGTCTAATCTAAAACAGATGGACATCTATTCTATAGGTTCAACTAACATAAAAAGGTGTAGGATAGGATGCTTCAAAGCAGTTTAATCGAGTATGTCTTACGTAAATTAGGTCTATAATAGTTGTGAGGTTAGCTTATATCCTAACATAGCTTATACATCAAGACTATTATGACTCTATCACTTGAGGTGTGATAAAAATTATATGAAAAATGAAAGGCTATTGATTTTGAATATGTGATGTAAAGGGTATAAGAAAATTTTAAGTTTTCCATATTAATTATAACTATATAGGAATGTAGTATGCCTTTTTGCCCATTCAACATAAGGCTCATGGTGATTTGTATAGTTTGATTGGTTGAATTCAATATACTATCTTCCAATATGATAGAACAGGTTCGATTCCCTCCTTTTCTAGAGTTGTAATATGATTGTTGATTAAAAAATTTTTATTATTATGTTCACACATCATTTACTAGATACTACTTTCTCATGATAACTCAGAGTACATAAAGTTAGTTATAATATAATGTATATATAAAAGATAAATTATAAATACAATCTTGAAACTATTGACTTGATAAGACTAATTAAGAAGTAATGCCACTCATCTCTTTTTCCAAAAAGAAAAAAGAATAATAACAAGAAGAAGAATAGACCTGTTTGTAAAACCCTTAGGTTAGTTGCCACTTGCTATTCCACACCTCTTTTAAATCCATTTCTCCACATTTCCCCATTTCTTCATCTCTACCCCTATCAAATCCATTAAGGAGCTACATTTTGTCTTCATCAATATCATGCCACCTTCATCACATTTGTCCTCCTTTTCATTATACTCCATTATCTTTGTCACCATTACCTTATCTCCATTGCTTCTGCATACTTGTCATCATCTTCTTCATTAACATTGTGCCATTAGCTCCATCTCCACATTCTCTCTAGTTCATGCAGATAAGTATGGTTCTATTGTTTTTCTTTCCCCTTTTAATGTATTCTTTTATCCTTTATGTAGGTATTCTCTTCAATTAAATGACCTATTTTTCATTATTTTAATAGGTTTTTTCTTTTCAATTTTAAGGGTTGTTGATGTGCATTTTTACTATAAGGAGATGAGACGATATTGGTTCAAGTTTATGGCCAACCATCTCCTTAATGTCGTTTCTCCAATATTATATATACTTATTATCATGTTTTATCAACAAACGAATTGTCGTTCTATAGTGGAATAATGATGAAGAAGAAGAAGAAGAAGAAGAAAACTGTTATCCAGTGCTTAGGCCCCTAAACTCCCAAAGTTGGCTTCCTATTCAAAATCATGTCAAAATTACAACCTTAACATGTATTCTTCCATCACCTAAAGTTTAAAGTTATTAAAGTCATACCCAATTGAACATTTTTCCCATCAACTTTACACGTAAGTTTGAATTCACTAAATTTTATACCTAATTATACTTTTATTTGTTAAATTTAATACCTTTATAAAATGACATGGTAATCACCAATTGGTCAGAAAGTACAAATTTAAGGTATGGTAATACATTTAGAAAAACAAAAGTTTAAAGTAGGACATTTAGCATTTTTCACTTCATATTAAATTGAAAATGTACTTAAAGCTTAGGTAGTAATTAACATTGTCTCATTTTTTACACAAAACTTATAAAAAATATGCATATATATCATAAACCATTGTAAAAGCCCTAATAATGTCTCTATTTATGGCCCCTTTAGTAACATTTTTGGAGTTTAGTAATAGTATGAGGTTATTTGTATATTTTCAAAAGTCATAAGAATGTAAAGACACACTTTCACAATTTTGTGGTTTGTCTGCATTTGACCAATGGCTTAATGGTATATTTGCAATTATACAAAACACAAATAGGGAAAATTGCAAATATAATCCATAAACCTACAAATTTTCAAGTGCACATAGATGCCCTAAACTTCTAAAGTATAATTTCATCTTCACATAACATGCACATAAATCATAAGCCATTGCTAAAGCCTTAAATGGTTGCTTTTTCTAGTCTTTATGTTTTGAGAAAATTTACATATTTTCAAAAGTTATGAGGAGGTAAAGTCATATTAAGAAATTTACAATAACTATTCATATTTGATTAATAGTTTAAGGATATATTTGCAATTATTAAAGGAAATAAATAAGTTCTTATATCATAAAAAGTTTAACATATAAATCATACATACATTGCTTATTATCAATTTAAGGTGAAAAGAACCATAATATAAGATCTATGTCTTGCCCTTAAACCAAGAGACATAAAAAAGTTTATTACATACTCGTACTGTAGCATGAACATGCATAGATTTGAACTAAATTGAAAATCACAAAATATTTTCAAGAAAAAAATCACATACTTCAAATTCTTAACTTTACATTTTATGTTATTAGCAATTTATAACTCCATAACTAGAGAACAATTGAAAAACTAAACTATCTAATCTATACTAAAGCAACTTATTGTTGAATCCCTCTAGTACCCTAGCATTAGTCCCAAATCGATGTTGATAGTCAAGATTTTTTAATAATCCTTTCTTTATGGTACCTAAAAAATATATCTCATAAAGGAGTAAATCGAAGCTTAATATACATTTATTACATCTACATGCAAGTGCCATGCATCATACAACCGAATATTATATTTATTTAAGTAGCTCAACACATTACAATATTGGCATCCTCAAGATTGAAATAATTCATGATTTCATAGCATTTACATATATATCCAGTATTGGGTAATTCTAAATACTTACGAATCCAAATGCATATAGTCGCATGGTCTCAAGGCAACTACTAACCTAGCTATTAGCAGTACTAGCCCACATATAGGCATCAATACAATCAGTACGACCACTACTACGTCCTTCTAGTACACAAACTTATATCTTGATAATCACCCTAGTCAACAACCCACCAAACAATAAGAGCTTTGCTACCACATAATTATAGTAAACTACTCTATTTGGACACCGTAATTACTAGTAAGTGGTTACTTAGCCAATCACTGTTGATTACAATCTTTTGGCCTTAGCTAAACACAAGTAGCAAGTTATTTAAAGTTTCAATAGAATAAGGTTTATTTAATTACTAACCTATAACATGCATCTAACATGCAAAGTAACCATGTACCCATCGTACTTACCAATCTCAAATTGAAACAAAAAAAGGTTGCCAATGTTTTATAACACCTATATCACAATTAATTAAACTCCTGTTTGTGTTATAGATTAGTAATCCCAGGTATAAGGATTGATTAATTGGGCATTTATGACTTGAAAAGGAAATTAGGACCTTAAAGGGAACAAACCAATCAATTTAGGGCTTTAAAGATCTACTAGGTACATGAATCACCATAGGTGATAGTTGACCGATTGAAGAAAGGGACTATCGGTTAACAAGAATACCTAAGCTGGTCTATCGACCTCTCTTAACATGTTGCAACTCCAAAATTTCTTAAACACCAATCAATTAGGTTAAGCATGATTGATCGAGCTTTTTTATCAACCAACCTAAACTCCTAAAAGCACTTCAAATGAACTTTGCTTTGATTTTCTTCCAAATTTAACCCTTAAATTCATCTTCTATAAACACAACCCAGTCATTCAATTTATTACCTCAATTATCTCAAGAAACAAGAGAATTGCAATATAATTTACACATATGAATATTAATTTCCAAGGTATTATACTCAACTTCATATTCAACCTCATATATTATACAATGTCATCCTTTAAATCATTTAATCCTAACGTGTGCATGAGCTTGTTATACTAACAACAAGGAAGGCAAATTAAGTAGCTTTTTGTCTTCCATACACAAAGTCTATCATGTCTATGCAATAAGCACCACGAATCCTCTATTTCTACCATTTCATTCAAAGAGTAGAAGTTCTACATTAGGGACCTTATACAATAATTTATAACACATAGGATAGATATTATACTCAGTGGAAACTAAAGAAACCATCTTCCATGCAAACATGACTTTGCCTTAAACCTTTGAAGTTCTTGCATTAAGGCTTGATTGACTTCTAAATAATAATCAATGGGAAAAAATTAGAAGAAACCTATTATTGGATTTTCATACATAAATGCAATAGTTCCCTCAAAAAGAGAGAGAGAGAGAGAGAGAGAGAGAGAAGAAACGTTTTGTGAAGATAACTAGTTTTAGTATATGGAAACTATTAGTTTAGCGATGAAAGAGAAATAAAAGCAAGTTATTGGCTTATTGAGTCCAGTTCAAATATTGAATCTAATTCTATGTCTATTTAAAAAAAAAAAAAAAGAAAAGAAAAGAAAGAATTACTTTTTTCTTTGAAGGAACTAGAAGAAATGAATGTATTACCTTTTAATTTTTTTTTTTAGGGCATATTAGTTTATCTAAGAGAATGGGTATCTCCTCTTTACATATGTATGAGATCATGGCAATGGATATGTGTTTCATTAATAGTCCATTAAATTTTCTGAAATTCCATTTGCCAACTTTAAAATAAAATAGTGATGCCCATTTGCAAAAGCCTTCTATCTATTAGAATCCAGAAACTAAGAGCCAACTTGAGAAAATGAGAAAGTACATAAACTTAATTGCACATGATCAAAGTTTAAGGCTTAATTATTATATAGTTCATATATACAGTAGGATGAAGAATAATTGCAAATACAATCTCTAAAATATTTATCAAATATGAGAAGAAAATTTGGGCTTTGAAAATGTGACTCTTTGAAACTATGCAAATACCTTTCCAGAATTCCGGAACCTTTGCCAAAACAGTCATGGATAGCGAGGTCTAACAATGATCTGAAATGAATGTATACCATCTGATACCAATTTGGGGTATGTAATTACAATAATTCCTCAAAATTTTCAACTCGAGTACAGCTCATGAGTCATGGGGTCACATTCGCGTGCCATTACAAAGTAGAAGCGACGCGTGACCGAAGGCCTAGTACCAGGGATTAACCACAGCCCCATGTTACCATGGGATTTCAGAGGAGACATATAAACAGGTAAAAGACAAGGGCAGGCATGCACTCTATTTTATTTTATTCAACGAAATTAAAAAAGAAAAAAACACAAAAGGCAATCATTTATTATAATACCCTTTAGCATGTGGATGTGTGTGGTATGGATTATCCAAGATCCATGAACTCAGCTTTGAGATCTTGATCATATATAAAAAGAACGATTTAAATTTTATAATAGATAATTTTAACATTATCATTCATATTACTTGGAGACAGGTATATTTTTGCACTTTAGCTTTTGGAGGAAAGTGTGATACATAGGAAGTTTCCCTTTTTCCCATTCAAAATAGAAAATACCCTTTTGCTATCATGATTCTAAACATTATCACTTTTTTCCACACACACATACTTATCTAATTAATCATGATTAGGTAACGTGTTTTTCTGCCTAAACTTGAGCTTGTGGGCGTTCTTTATTAATTTATTGCCATTGGATAATCCCAAAAAGGTGATGATAAACCTCACCAGCTGGATTTTCAATGTAACAGTGAAGGGAATTCCAATGGGTACTAACTATTTTTTGTCAATACAATTGTAAAGTGCTACAGCAGATGCAAACTTCCAAATTTTATTTTTTTTACTCCTCCCAAATGTCTGATTTACTCCTCTCTTTTTTTTTTTTTGTTTTAATTAAAGGAAATGCCATAAAATTTGATCCCTATTATTTAGAACTCCTTTATTTATTTAATTCTCTTTTTCCATGCTAGAGTTCCACATTGGATTTCAATACTCTCAATTCACCCTTTTTTTAGTTTATTAATCAATTATTGAGATTATTTAGATTTTTAAAACATCCATGATATTATATTATGGTATCAATATCTTCCTTATAATCTCAACTTTAATTAGACATTATATAATTTTATAAACGTAAATTAAGAAAAATAAATTAAGATCCTTTCCCATTCTATACGTATTAAGGTTAAACGAGTACCATACTTTAATCTAAGTTCCATAATATATAAACCGTGGAAACCAATTGATGGCAGATGCAAAGTTACGTACAGATGTATATACTGACCGACAAATTTTAGTTTCTGGATATTTTCAGGAAAAGGATGATTGGACATATTTTGGTGCATGGTCGAGTCAAGCACCTGCTATTTTGCTGAGCACAAACCATGGGCATGATGGACCTTGATGTTCGAACAAGACATCATGAGTGTGCTATAACGGCACGTATATGAATACATATAATATCTATATTGAGTGTGATAGGGATTAGAGTTACTGCAATCAAGAAAAGAAAATCTTATTATGTAAACTAATTGTATGTTGTTAATCTTTTGGTTTTGCTCTTGTTTCAGACCATCTTTTGTATAAACTATATGCTATATTCTTGGCCATATTTAGATGCTACAGGATTAGGAATAAATTGATTAGTTCAGAAACAAATCAGGTTAAAGCAAACATAATCGAATAGGGTAATAAATCATTACTAAAGTTCTAAAATCGTCGTTAAAAGGAGATAGATACAAAGTTACAAAACTTTGAGCAGTTAAATTTATAATTTTTCCCTTTATATATATAACTTTGAGCAGTTAAATTTATAATTTTTCCCTTTATATATATCAAAATTCTAATATTGCATGATGAAGGAGAAAAATATTTTCAAACCCAAGTAGGATTGAAGGTGGATTTGGCTGCTCGGTACGGAAAGAAAGCATATAACCAAAAAAAAAAAAAGGAATCATAATGGCTTTGAATTATTTTCAATAAGTAAGAAAGTGAAAGGAGGAGAGAGAGAAGAATTTAGAAGATAGGTATTGGTCTAGAGGAGGAGATAGGAAACACAAAATAAAACTTTTTTCTCCATGATATCATTTCGTCCATATCTTCATGTCCTACAAGACTTTGTCTGGAATATCTTCTTCATAGGCCTACATTGGCTTATGTTTAGGAGTGTCATAATTATATATATAATAATTATATATGTGTATATTTTTCTCATATGTATTTATATATAACACCTTGTGTGGACCCTCTTTCCCTCTCTCTGATCTTCCTCTGGAATATAGTGCAACACTCATAAAAATGGAATACATCTTATGAAAAATTTTTCATTAAACTAATTCTCCATATAGCTCTCAGTCTCACACACACGCACTCTCTCTCTCTCTCTCTTTTTAATCTTCTCTATAGATTAAGCACCATCACATTGCTCCCTCCAGCTTTTCTTGGTTTGCCTGACTTGTGTTGTACCTGCCTTCTTCACACAGCCTGTCAAGCCTGAATTATTAACATAAAGGGCATAATTTTTTTTTTTTTTTTTTTAAGAAAAAGGTGCTTGTGCTTTGTTGTTTCTTCAAGTAAAGTGTGAGTGACTTGGTTCAGGCCTGCAGCCAAGAGGGTTTTTTTTTCCCCTTCCCCGCCGGTACCCTTTGTCCTTGAAAGTACCAGGAAACACAACTCCTAGGATGATTCTTTGATACCTCCGTCAATTCAGACATATTTTCACATGCTTTAGTTCTGAAATGGGGTGTTTTGTCAGGATGTTTTTTTGTTATAGCTGTATACCAGCTTATTAGATAGTCCAAACAAGACATAGGAGACATAAAAGTGTAGGTTTCCAGTGCTAGGAATGCTGCTTATGGATGGCAAGAGGTGCATGAGTGAGCAAGAATATTATGTTCAATGAGAATCACAAGAAAGACAACCAATTTTGGCTACTTTTGTCACAGGTACTACCACCATGAGACTGTTTTTCCTGTATGTCAAGTTATTGTTTCATGAAGCTTGTAAATGGTGTGGACATTTTGCTTTTCAAATTAACATAATGATAGAAATAATTCATCTTTCCTTCATGAAAACTCTAGTTTTATTTGTTATATGCTCATGCTTGTCTTAGTTTTATTCTAGGACAAACAAGGAAGTTTCCCTAAAAAATTTCTTGTAGTCACTAAAGCAAAAATCTCTCCTCTCCTCCTGTAATACCGAAATACAAAGTTAGAACTCCTAAACATCGTAGCGCCTTTTAATACAACAACCTGGAGCCTGCAGCTGAACAAGCTCCTAGGTTAAGTGTTACTAATGGTGCAATCCTAGAATGAGTGACTTTTGAAAACAATTGCACTGATAAAAAAAAAAAAAAAAAAAAAGAGCATAAGGTATATTTTGCTAAAGGGCATAATACAGTGTCGGTTATTACACCTTCTCATTCTTTGTAATACTTCTCCCATTGTCTCTAACCATGTAATGACTTGGAATACTATCACTTCCCTAAAAGAGGGTGCTGCTGTTCTAGTGAGAGATCCCTTTTTTTTTTTTCTTTGGTTTAAAAATCTGGTGGTATCTCCAAGTTTTGAGCCAAAAATACCTTGCTAGTCAAACCAAAATACTGGTTATCTACAATCATAATGGAAATTTTACGATGAAAATTCGACGACTCTTTCGATGTAGATATCCCATTTTTCTATGCATCTCGCAATGCCTCATCGTTTGACTTATAAGCTTCTAACGCAATTTCATTTATTTATTTATTTTTTTTAAAAAGGAAGTGAATGCCGCATTTTCGAATTTATTCGCTATAATATAAAGCAAAAATTATATTAACCAATATAAATATATTGATACATGCTAGGAATAAACTTTCATGAAATATTTGGAAACAACTTTTCCTTTTTTTTTTCTTTTTTTTCTTTTTTTTTTTTTTTGAATTTTGATAAGGTTGGTGGAGAATCAACTCAGCAATGTCATATTGGCTTTTCAGCCTATATCCACTATGAATGCTTCATGAAATTTCAGATCAACTCTGACTCCACCTTCACCTGATAGTGGCCTTTACATCACTAGTCAGGGGAAAAAACAATGAGGAGCTTATCTACTCCCAAAAATAAAATTTTCATAAAATTGTTCCTTAGGGGAAAAAAAAATTGAGAATACTTATAATGTATTGCCTCTCTTATGTACAGTTTACATCTCACGTGAAATCGTGAGTCTGCCACTGTCCATCAATATGAAAGTCCTTGTTAGCATCCATGATGATAATTTCAGGTTTCTAATTCTTCTTATGATGAAGATGTGTGCGGCAAAAATTAGCTGCACCACTTGACAGTTTCAATGCACTTGTTGATGTAATCTGATTGAATGTTTCTAATAAATTCATGTTATTTTCAGGAATGGGAACCGAATTTGAATATGCGGTTGATGTACTAACAGCCTCACAACGTGCGAGCTCCTTCACTGTCCATAGAGTTGATGATTGGAAGTACGTCCGGACAAAAGGACTAAAACACTTAAAAAGCAGTGGACTGATCAGCTTTCAGGATCCCATGGACAGTATCCAGAAGCACCATGTAGAATCCATCAAAAAGACAATGCAAATTCATGAAGATGTCTTTAAACAGCAGGTATGGATCTGTCATTCCCAGACTTCTAAGAGATAAAGACGTTGCAGTACCCAGTACGGTAATTGGTTACTGAAAATCAACAATGTACTAATACATTTACCACCCAAACAGTTGTTAAAAGCTCCAAAATTATTGCTATTTGCAAGTCTCTCAGAGACGGTTTTGAGAGTTATAGCCATCACTCAGCAGGTAAAAGTTATGATAAGGTAAAGGCATGTTTTGGGAGTTTAAGGGGTTTATATGCATCTAATTAATCGTGCATGGACTGTATTTGCAATCATTTCATATGCAAACATTTTAATCCTTTTCGGGTTATTCGGCTATTATTTCTATAAGTAAGAAAGGAATATAATGTCGCTGCAGGTGAAAGAACTCCATCGGCTATACGATGTGCAAAAAGTCCTCATGAATGAGGTAAAGAAAGAGATTGATCAGAAGAGACTGTGGAGTCCTATGAGCAGTTCCGAGACTAACAACTTTATTAACTGGTCCCATCAGTCTACTAGCGGGCATTCTTTCAATTTACAAAGGCTTAACAATGACATGAGCTCGAGAGAAAGGAGTGGTACCTGGTCCGGGGAGACCACTAGGATGCCAAGAGATTTTGACCTTGAAAGACCTGCAAAAGAAGAGTTCTCTACCGAATTACGCAACCTCGGCGAAGAATTGGAAGGACCTAGCATTAGTGTAAAGAGGGCTGAAAGAAACATTGACGGATCAGATGACGAGATTGAAGTAGAGCTTACACTTAGCATTGGAAGGAACATCAACAGGCAAGAAATAAAGAGAAATCAGCATCATTACACAGGATCTGAACATAAGGAGCTCAATTCGTAGGGATCGATTAGATTAGAACGAGGAGAAGATTGCAAGGTTCCTGCCACAAGCATGAGCAGCTCAAGTGCAACGTCTGATGAGGATAGAAAACGACTCCGCTGGCTTTTTCAAGTTTGAAGATGGAAACTAGAGTTGGGTATTGACAATTACATGTGCATTTTTCGAGCATTTTATGGACCACATTATCTTCATGGTTCATGAATTTGGATTCCTGATTCAGCTCCTTCTGATCCTGATAAAGGAACAATCAACATCACGTCTATATGCGACCACATTGCTGCAAATACACTTTTTTCCCATTGAGAGATTTTATCCTTTTGTTCTCGAAAAGTAAGTTGATTTATTTCATTAGAAACAAAGTCATGCTTGATCTCAGAAGAGTTCCCGACTTCAGTGCAGCCTATTCAGAAGGTAGAACAGTACGTTTGTAGACGATAGAAATTGATGTTTCAGTACAAACGGGAGGAAACGTATGAATAGTAAAATATAGAAACCTACACCAATCTACAAGGTTTATGTTTTTATGTCAAATGATTGTGAATCTAAAATTTATCGCATTTTTATGTGCTTTAGTTCACGGATTCTCTCTCTTTTGTTTTTTCTCCTTATTGGCACTGCTTCGACTCTTGAGAATCAATCACACGAGATTAAAAATAGATAGGATCATGCTAAGAGCAAATTAAGAAATAGAAGAAATCTAAAACCGAACAATACAAAGGCGATCGCGTTTGCGGATAATCGGCACCCGATGCTCTATCATCGATGAGATCGAATCAACATGGACAATGAATACTCAAATGTTAATTGGGTATACAATCAATCGAGCTCGAACAGAGCAGAAAACTCAACCAATCCGATGATTTGGAACGTTAAAATAATCTAGAGTTTTATTTCAATTTCATCTGATTTAGTGGCACATATCACTGCTTCCTTATCGTTGCAAATGGTACGAGAATCACGACCTAACATGGTGTTGGAGCTTAATAGCATGTGTTACTATAAGAGACTTGTGTAGGGATTTTGAACCTGTTTCCATACATAGGACAGAGAAGAAAATATAATTTAGATGAATATCATAGAAACCAGTAAATCATACCTAACCTAGGTGATCAAGCATTGGGGATAAACATCACCTCTCAAGGACCTATCAACATGCAAAGACAAAGCATAGCCCTGTTGGAGGGACGTTGAAGCTCCAACGAGGATATAACCTGGTAAGCCCGCCGAGCCCGGCATCAGGCTACAATCAAGCAAAAGAGGAGCTCTAACTACTGTTTTGAATACTTGAACTACCATCAGCCAAAATCGCCAAACACTATCAAGTAACTTGAGCGAATGAAACTGTTAATGCTGTGTTTTACTCGGAAATTACGATAAAATAGCTCAAATTAATGAGAATAAGCAAATAGCGTTACAAAAATAAAGAAATATATTGTAGTATGGAAAGGAAAAAAGAAACCACACCTTTATTTCTAAGGCAAAAGACAAGGATATTGATCTCTACAACGCTGTACACACTTCCATCTTAAACTTAGAAAAAAGAATTACAAGCTAAATAGTCATGGAAATCTCCCAAACCCTAATCGATGCAAGCTTCTTTGGTCAAAATTGAATTCAAAAGTAAAAGTGAAATGCAAACTCAACCTCACAACAAGCCTCGGAAAAAAGGAATATGAAGTCAAACTCAACCTAAGAGAAAAAGAAAAGAGAAAAAAAAAAAAAAAAATCATTTTGAGGAAATAAGGCAAAAACATCAATACCACCAGCCAGGATAGTAAGTTACTTGATTTTGTTCATCATTCAAGAATAAAATATTTCTGGGAGCAAAAGCATATAAAAAGCACTTGTGCTCTCTCTTCAACCATGTATGTATTTATATCGTCCAACTGCAATAAAAAGAGTAGAAATCAGCATCGTTCTATATAGCCATTTCAAGGTAATTTCTCGAATGGGTTTCTAAAGAGGAATAGGTGTGAATTTTGATGGAACCTGTATCTTACCAATTTTGTTTGGAGAGAGTTCGACTAAAAGTAGAGTGAATAAAGCTCAAAACAATTGCAGGGCCATCTTAAGCTTGTTTTGTCTCCATTTTGGCAACTTATAGAAAGCATCCTTTGTCATTCCAAACTTTTGTTTGAACTCTGCTGACGATAAATAGGTCTGCTGGAGCTAAAGTATCTTAGAATGATGTCTCACTGAATGAAACAAAAAAAAATGGATGTTCTTCTAAAATACTACCTCTCGTTTGGTGACATCAATGTCTGCCACAGGATCTGTGGATGTAATCTTAAGTCGCTCATATGGGTAAATTTTAAGCCCCTCCTCATCTTCAGCTTCACCCTCTTTGACATCTTCCTTAATAGTCAGGGACTCTATTCGGACAGTCATTGAATTTTCCTTCGCATTTGTGTCTGGTTTTGGTTTCGATGCCTCAGGACTCACTTTACACAGTAAACGGACAATGGTTAGATTCAAAATCATATTCTGAAAGCAAGGTTACAAGAGTCTGAGGTTGCCAGTCACTGTAAACACCAAGTACAGGTCAATTATGCATACCTTTAATAGAGCGAGGAATTATAACTTCTCTAACTGGTGGTGATTTCTCAAAGGTGGCAGTAAGAGCAGCAATGGCTGAAGACTTAGGAGTTAGTTTAGCTGAATCTGGACTCACAGATTTTGGATAGATTTTTCTCACAACAGGGGGTGGAGTCGAAAGATTTCTTGCATTGGGATTCTCAAAATTAGCAGCAAGTGCATTGAATGCAGGAGACCTCCCTCTCACTCGGACACGGTCAGGGCTGAAAGACATGCTTCTTGACCGATTGGATTTGTCTGGTACACTAGATCTTCCACTATAAGAAACAGGTGTTCTTCGTTTTGGTTTCTGATGACAAGAAAAATCATGAGAAAGGAAGTTCCATGTCCATAGCTCAAGGTATCAGTTATCTCCCTAATGGTCTTATGTGGTGGAAAGATTAACTGAAGAGCAGTATGTACTCTAAATTCCTTTTTCTTTTTAAAAAAAAAAAAATTCAGAGGAAAAAAATGTTAGATGATTTGAAGGTAGACAACCATGCACAAAATTTAAAAATGATGTCTTTGTCATGTAAAAGAATAACAATAGAGTAGTTAACACGTGAAAATAAAAGATGCAATCCACCAGAAAATATGGTTTTTAAGGTGTATGGAAGACCTAAAGTAGTTTGAAAGAGTCGGAAGCATTACATCCACTGTAGGTGTACCACCATGTTTCACAATCGTAAGTTTCCGCTGGAATGAGTTCCCATGCATCTGCATCAAAAGAGAATTAGTCAAAACCTTCATATCATATCTTTCCAGCTCCAACTGTCAATGCCATGCAAAGACACATACTGCAGATTTGCTGGAGTCCCATGAGAAGAAGCGTGTGAAGAAAGGTGGCTCACTTCCTTCCATAACAACATAAATTGGAGCTTCAAGAGATAGCTTCTCAAGAAGAAAGTCACGCTCAAGGAATTTCTGAAATTGCAAAGTTGAAGTCATATACTCCCCCAATTAACCGGGTTAGACTACATATTGGAAGCCTGAAGCCTTCATAAATGAGGGTGAAATGCAAAAGAAAGAAGTCTAGTTGTCATGATAAGGTTCCTGGTATTCTACATGGGAGTGCCTAGAGATCCTACAGTTTATAAGGTAAGGTGGATGAAAGTGCAAAAGCAGTAAAACACAAAATAATATTGATTATCTGATGTCGAAATTCATATGGAATTTTACCTCTCCGATAGTTAAAGCATAAGCTTTTGACTTAGAGTCAACTTCTTGTCCAACCCAAACATAAATTTCAGAATGACAATCCAGCATAAAAATATCTTCTGTCATCAAATCATCCTGAGTGAAATTGTATAGTTCCGTCACCTGTAAAAACCATTTTAAATGAGCAATGAATTAATAATTGCAATGGAGATGCATGATTGTCAAGTGCATTTAGTAAAGTAAGACATAAGCAGGAGATAGTCAAATCTGGGTGGGACATGGGAATCTGAAGATGCATGATTTATGAAGATTAAGGAAAGAGTAGATTGCCTGCAGACCCTCTGTGCTCTTTGTTCCATTTATTGATGTAACATGGAACTGCATCCTAAACTTTTAAATGCCTGTTTACCTCCTTAACCAACACCAAAGACTGCAAAATACAGCCTTCAGAGACAGTATGGGAGGCAAATTCACCTTTTTGATAGTTACGGGGAGCTAAGCCCACATTTTTAAGTGGGTAAGTGCAAAAGTATGATAGTGAAGGGTCAAATGCAATTTATCCTTAATGAAACAGCATGTTGGAAATGAATATATCATGCCGTAGGTCAGCTGGAATTATCAGACACACCTTCAGATTTCCTGCAATCCAAGAGCATTTGTTGGCCGCCACAAACATAATGGAAAGTCAAATGTGTTATAGAAGTTGGCAAAATAAAGCCAAAGAAATTTCAACCACAGAAGGAAAACTTCCATACCTTTGGAGAAAGTACAAGAGAATAGGTGAGGATCGCTCTCAGCATCTTTTGCAATCTTCTGGCTGGGGTATTCTGATTTCCCTTGTAACAATTCCCAGAAATGTTCGGATTCAGCACCTTCCTTCTGTGTTTTACACTGTACGTTTGGCTGCATGGAATTGACATACACAAAAACAATTGAGGAAACCCCTCACTTAACTAACATGACTGTACACCCACAGTTTTCTAATTTACAATATTACAATATACAGAGAGGTGTAAGCACCAATTCAGTGTACAAGAAGTGATGCCAGTATATAACTGCCTAATGCCCCCATTACTTTTCTGTCTTTTCAGTATTCCATGGTTCTTAAAAGGGAACCAGAATCAAGCTCCATGTTCAAATCCATTAATAGTTTGAAAGACTATACATGTGAAAGCAGGTTCATAAGCATCTGGCCTAGAAATCCCACCCACTTCCCATCAGTTAAGGGTTTGTTTGGATGTCTTATAAATTTTGTATCCATTTATGTTTGCAGAAAAATGTAGAATTGTACCAAATCTATTTCAGCTTCAAACCCGACATTTGGATAGGTTGTCTTATAGCATCTTACATTGGCTAAATTAAATATATTGGAACTTGGAAGCATAAGGAAAGACTCATTTTCCTCGAGCAATGATTTCCATTACATATCTGACCTTAATCAAATCCAGCTGCCTCTCAACAAGCTCCTGATCCTCTGAGGTCGTAAGGTTTCCAGACCATGTGAAGACAGAGGAGCCACCATGTAATATATAACAGTATGAGGAGTTCAGAGAAGATGCAACCTGTGACCAATGATATAAAAGAATTGATTGATAAATGAGAAGAAGTTATCCATTTGAAGAGAAAAATATTGATTCTAGCACAGTAAGCACCATTTCCTTAATGCCCTCAGATAACTAAAAGGATAGAACTATCACCAGTTACTAGATCCTCAAGAAAGTAGAAAATGCTCTACAAGTCAACTTTAACACTCTCTTTTCTAGGTGAGCATAATTTTTTGTGGGCATTCTTTTGGTAATACATCTTCCTACTACCTCCATGATAAAATGTATTGCATCAATATAAAACCACATCATATCTACAATCTTAAACTTTTAGATCCAATTGTTGTGCAGTTGAATCCAATATGACATTAGAGTCACTAGATCAAGTGTTTGAATCTCAACTCCATCATCTAATCTTAATTTAATTAAGTTCTACTTGATGGGCTTCAGTCCTAGTGATAGTCCTAACCTACAAGTACAGAGTGTTGAGTATAAATTTTAAATCCAAATTACATCTATTCCTTAGTTGATTTCATTGTCCTATCCATTAAGATAACTAAATAAGCATATCAATACTTGTAATACTAAATATGACTATTTGATATTCATTTGACAGAAGACAAAGGATGAGGCTTGACTTTATACTTAGATAATTTCTGAAAGAAGAAAATCCTATGACAGGTCATGACTTCATGATAGATGTTTTTTATAGCAGGCAGGACGAACAGAGAAGGGCCAATAATACATTAATGCTCAACAGTATAATTTCAAGAACATCATTTTCCAGATTTCATTCCATTAAGGATATGATATAGCCAATATATTGACCATGAGAGGTATCCCATAAAGCTTTTTGCACCGTGCCAATCTGTTATCACAATCTGTTATCAATGTTGGCACATTTGCACATCAAATTACAGTTGTATCAACCACATGAGCAAATTAATGGCTTTAACTGTGGATAGCTTCAGCACATAACCAGATTCTTTGGGATAATTCCATCATGCTTAAAGTCCTTCTAATCTAATAGCTTATTACATATCTCTGCAGACATAACCAAAGAAAGAAGGGTTAGAAAAAGATTGCAAGAAAGAGGGAAGGAAGACTACATAAGATCTAGAGTAAAAGAGAAGGAGGGGAGGGTGGAAACTGAACTCAATATTCTGATGAAAATGCAAGTCTTCCACGACAACATACAGTTCGTACAATATTTCCTTGAAAAACAATGAAATGGCTATAACCATTCAAACCCAACAATAGCAGTATATGCACATTCAGATAGCAACAATAATGACATAAGAGCATATCATACAGATTAGATGCGAGGTATTCAAACAAGGGAAAACATGACTTACTGGATCAACTTGAATTGCTTGCATGTTATCAGGTCCAGATCCTTGGACTCTAAATAATGCCAAGCCATCTTCATTGTATGTCTCATCTGGAATTGCCTTATCTGCAATGTAATTCTTGTATCCATCACTGAGACCACCCTGGCCATTAACACAGATATATTACATGTAGTGCAGAGATATATGAGCAGAACACATGGAGACATGAGTTAGACTTATCTCCACAAACCTTGAAAACAATGAAACTCTGAAAGATGGCAAAAAATTGAATCGGTTCTTTTCCTTCATGCATCTGAACCTAGAATTCCATTAGAGAAATTATGATTATTGGTCACTTTCAACATATATTCAATAGCAAATGAAGAAAAAGAACCTACTTGCACAGGCAGAAACTTCAATGACTCAACCATCTTGCTAGCCTGTGAAATTGCAGATGCTCTCTCCTCCTGTTATCAGGGATGATAATGAGCTAAAATATGCAAGTACAAAATGTACTGCAGTAACACATATAAAATATGAATACGGGGCATATGTGATAGGAACAAGATACCAAGATCAACAATCAGAGCTCATGCCAAGGAGATTCAAATTTTCATTATCCAAAACTTGAGCAATCGACAGGCTGAAGGAAGCTTTGATCATGCTAATGTAAATATTTTGCATTATTTACGTTGTGAAAGGCCCATACTTGTATCAACTGAGGCAACGGGCAAGAAAGTGACCAAGTAAACCCCAGAACAAGCTGAGCAAATTCTGCAGAACTGCAATTTCTGCAGATCCCATCTGGACGCTTGCCTTGAACAGCCGAATGCCTGACAAAGAATAGCACTGGCCTTCCAATGCCTACACGCAATTTTTGCACAGAATGTCAAGTGTTGGTGCAGGGCCTACCATCCAGCTACTATACCTGTTACCGTCCAATTGGCAATACTGAGTACAACCATGTTTATTTTTCTCTTATTTCTTTTAGCCGCTTGTCAAACTTTCCTTGATTTACATTTTTGTCACTAACAACAACATAATGAGGGCTTTTATTTTGTATTAGAGATGATTGGTAGAATATCATATTTCTGAGTTTGACTCTCAAACACCCGTTCTTATCAATCTTCAACAGTGTGATGAATACACAAAATATTGTCGTGCATCATATCAAGATTGTTGTGAGTGTAGTACAGATGGAAAAGGTGAGTAATATTTGATTCGAGGTTATACATATCCCAAACCATAGAATCTCAAAAACCCTTAAGTTTGAATCAATCCTTTGAACTTCGATTTGTGTGCGGTTTATCCATAACTTGAGCACATCAATATGCATAAAGCATGTTGGGTCTATATGTCATCCATCCATGATTAGTCACCACTTTATCAAACTAAAGCAAGGAAGATTGATATGATTTATTAAGGAATATTTCAGTAGGAAAAAATAGATGAATATTAGGGCATGTTTTAGTAAGAAAAAAGTAAATGTTTTGGAGTTATTTTATATTTTAATTTTGTTGCTGGTACTTTTTTCCTAGAATAGGGAAAGTTAGTTCTTTATTCTAGATCAGTGAAAGTCATGACTCATAGTGGGCCTATAGACTTCTCTAGTGAAAGTCAAGACTCTCTCTCTATTGAAACCCTAAGGGTTATGACTAGAGTGGTTGAAGAAGAGGAAAAAAATTCAAACCAGGCTGACAAAGGTGAAAATAGAAATAACCAAGCTGATAAGGTGGATTCTCAAAACCACTCATCCTAGATAACTACTCTCATCCCCCTTTTGCTGAGATTGTCTCTCCCCCACAGCCCCAACAGTCTAGCCCTAAGGTAGATGTAGCGCTATCTTTTTTCCCTCATATTCATGAAGGAGAAAATGGTGATGAAAACTCTAAAAGTAGTTTCGAAAATGGGTGAGAGGATTTAAAGGAACACATTAGTGGGTTATTTCTTGGGAAAGAGCTTAGCTTTCTCTAATTCAGAAAATTGTTGTTGCATCATAGAGCAAAAGAAAAGGTTTTCAAAGATGGGTGTGGTTACTATTTTTTTAAGTTTGTTAATGAAGTCTCTCTCGTGAAAGTTCTCTAACAACCTTAGGTTTTTACTAGACAATTAATAGTTCTTAAGAGATGACGTATTGGGATGTCGTTTTCTAGTGTGGCCCAAAAAGATGCATATTTAGGTGAAATTATGAGGTATTCCTATGGAATTTTGCATAATGAAGGTGTCAGTAATGCGGTTAGTGTCATTGGTAGGCCTCTTTGAGTAAATATTATCACCACCACAAATAATAGAGTCTAATACGCTAGAGCATCCATGGAGATAAAAGCAGATGGAGAGTTTTTAAAGTCTTTTGAGATAGAATGTATGGATGGCTCTAACCATAGAGTAGATTTTGAATACTAGTATGTTTCCCCCTAGATGTTTACATTGCAAAGTCTCTAGACATAGTAATAGTAGATGCCCTATCTTGGAAAGTTTGAAAGAGGTGGTTTCTCAAGGCAAAAGAGTTTTGGAGGGCGCTAAGGTGTCTATTCTTCCTAATTTGCAATATAAGCCATCTAAACTAGTCATGAAGATACGTCCCCAAGGTGTTATATTAGGGAAGAAACCTAGTACCACCCTAAAACCTAAAGCTCCTAACACTCCTAACAGGGGAAAGGAGATAAAGTCGATTGTTATATCAGAGCCTATTCCCACTTCATCAAGATTTGCAACTCTATCTTTTGATTATTCAAAAGAACTGGATGAATAAGGTGTTGAACCCTCTAAGAACTTAGAGGAAGCTTCTATGGCAACAACACCTCTCCTTCCTCTCCTCAATTTTCAAAGGGGATCTTATCCCCTTCTCATGCATTGGATTCTTTGGAAGTTGAAGGGTTTTCTACTAAAGTGGAAGAAGGTTTACAAAAATACACCTTGTAGATAGTGTTGATGGTAATTGGAGTGAGGTTTCGACAAAAAAGAAAGAGATTCACTTTTCCTAAGAGTATCCTCAAGGATTTAGATGCAAAGATGAAGCGCTTCCTATGGAATGAGTCGGATGAAGTAAGAGCTAAAGCTAAGGTTTCATGGGAAAAAATTTGTTTTCCAAGAAATGAGGGTGGCTTTGGAATTATGGATATTATACTTTGAAATAAGGTGACACAACTAAAGCATGCTTGGAATTTATGTGTGTGGAGGTGAACAATCCATGGCCAAGTTAAGTGAGGGAAGAGATTCTAAAGGGTAGGAACTTCTAGGTTGCTCCTCATCCTTCACGATGCTCTTGGTTATAGCGTAAGATCCTCCAAGCGAGAAGTTGCACAGCACCTTTGTTCACTTAGAAGATTGGGGATAGCATGAACATTTCTCTTTAGTATGACTCATGGCATCCTAAAGGGCCTTTAGTTAACTGGATTGGTGAGTGCACCATTTACGCTATGAATTGGTTGAAGGAAGCGAAATTGAAGGACATCATTGAAGGGAATTCATGGGCATGGCCAAAAAGGGACATTTGAGACAAGTTAAGGATGAATTTACCATCAGACATGGCTCCTAAACAAGGCGTACCTAACACTTTTGTTTAGAGCAGTGATTCTATGAAATGCTTCTCTATAAAATCAACATACAATCTCCTCAAATGAAGGCATCAACCCCCTTCTTGGCACAAAGTTGTTTGGAATAAAACCAACATCCCATGCCACTTTTTCATTCTTTGGCTAGCTATTTGAAAGACTTCTCACTCAAGATAGACTATGTCTTTGAGGCATATCAAACCACAACTGCTGCTTTCTCTACCACACGAAAGAGGAAAACCACAATCACATTTTCTTTTCCTGTATATTTACTTGTGCCGTATAGATAGAGATTCAACATCATACACCTCAAGCTTTTACTTATTTGCTACATTTGCAATCGTTACCATCTTCTGTAGAGAGTTTCTCTAATCTTGGTGACTCCAAATGGAAGAAAATCTCCTCAATTGTTATGTATCACATTTGGAAAGAGAGAAACTCTAGAAGAATAGGAAAACAACCCAACACGGCTTTGGCCTTAGCTAGGATTATTTTAAATATTTTTTATGTATAGATTTAGTGAGCTCATAGAGTTGTCCGAGTTACCCATCCACAAAACATTTTGCTTTGGTAGTTTATGGTTGGTTAACTTACCTCTTTCTTGTACATCTTAGCAGTTTTACATATTAATACAACACTGACATTATCCAAAAAAAAGGATAGAGATAAGAAGAATGGTTGTGCTCTTACACTGCCTTAGTGCTGTTTTTCAACCTCCTTTTCTTTGTACATATCAAATGATAGCAGCATGGACTATACGAAAGTTAAACGACTCAGCTAAAAAAAGTATGATAATAAATAAATTTTGTAATAAGGAAAATATTTCTCTTTTGGGGTTATTAAAAACAAAAGTTAATGAGCAGAACTTCCAAAGGATTAGAAAACGTTTCCTTCCTCTTTGGAATGTTGAATTTGTTTTTGTGAAGCGTATTTGGGTAGCTTGAAATCCCAACACTTAGGATGTTCAGATCTTGGATTCTTCAAGCCAATTTCCTCATTGCTTTTGCAGCAAACTTATTGCAGGCTTTAATATGTATGTGACTTTTATTTATGCCACAAATAGCAAGCAATGTAGGGAAGAACAATAGAATGGTCTAATCAACATCAAGGCCTCTTCTGCTAGACCATGGTTGATCATGGGCAACTTTAATGTGTAGAGTTCTTGAAGAAAAGAGGGGTGGTCTTGAAATTATGTCTAAGGTTCAATAACACATGTTTCATATTGGAGGTGGGAGAGGCTAGAACTGTTGGCCCATTTTTCACTTGGTCTAATTGTCATGATTCTTATCCAATCCTTAGAAGATTGGGCCATGGCTTGGTTAATCATGAGTGGATGTGTTTGTTTCAAAATTCAAAGATTAGGATGCTTCCCCCTAGAATTTCATATCATAGTCCTCTTGTGATGAATTTCTCTTTGGTTTCTAATACCAAGAGTAAATTTTTTTTCAAGTACTTTGATTTTTGAAAGTCTCACCCATCGTTTATACAAACGGTCATGGATATTCAGTAGGCTGATGCTGAAGGCACTGTTATGTATAGGCTATACAAGAAGCTTAGGCTCTTTAAACCCTACCTTAGGAACTTAAATGCTGCTCATTTTTTCCAATATTTTGAATAGGGTTAAACTTACCAAAACCAATCTTGACAGCTTGTAAGAGGTAATAGATTGTAGCCGCTTCTAGCTGATTGGAACCATGAAAAATCTCTCTTTGCCAAGTACTATGAGCTGAGTGCAGCAAAAGAGTCTTTCTTGAGATAGAAATCTAGAGCCACTTAGATCAAGTTGGGTGATAGAAATAATAGATATTTTTTTAACATTCTAAAACAGCAGCAATATAAGAACACTATATTAGACTTTCTTTTGTTGAAAACATAAAATCATGGGCTGTTCATTTTTTTCAGAACTTATTTGATGAATTTCTTCACCTCAAAATCCGGATTTCTCGAGGCTTGATTCCATCAATCTTACTTGTGTCGAGGGGAAGACATGGTTTGCTGGTTAGTCCAGTCTCTAATGATTATATAAAGCACTCTCTTTAGTCTCTAGCTAAAAACAAAGCTTCTACTCCAGACGGATATACAGCTAGTTTCTCTCGTGATACCTAAGAGATAATAGAAAAGGATGTTTGTGTAGCTATAAAGGATCTTTTTGCATCTAGTACGATGTTGAAAGAAGCGAACTCTATTTATCTATCCTTAGTGACCACAAAAGAAAGCCCTTCCTCTTTCTCTTTCTCTAATTACAAGCTTATAGCCTGTTGCAATACTATCTACAAGTGTATCCCTAAGATCTCGACTGAGCGTTTGAAGATTATGTTACCTTCTTTAGTTGGCAAGGAACAAACGGTTTTTATAAAAAGCAAAACAATTGTGGATAACATTCTAGTAGCTCATGAATTACTGAGAGGACACTACACTGATAGCAATAGCTCTACATGTGCTATTAAAGTGGATCTCGTGAAGGCATATGACAATATTAGATAGAGTTTTCTTGAGAACATATTGAAGAAACATGTTTTCCTTAACCAATTTACCCATTGAATCATAGCTTGTGTGTCTTTTGCTATGTTTTTCATCAATATTAATGGGGAACTCACTAGTTATTTTGTGTCTTCTAAAGGGCTATAACAAGATGATCTCATTTCTCCTTATTTAATTGTTTTGGCCATGGAAGTTTTTTCTAATATCATAAGAGAGAAAGGGAGTTAAAGGATTACAAGTTCCACTAAAGATGCAAGAAAGAAAAGTTTAACCATTTGTGTTTTGCAGGCAATGTTTTCATCTTTGCTAAAGGAGATTACTGCACTCTAGAGCTTACTAAAGGACTAAATGAATTGCATCTCATCTCTACACTCAAAACAAACCACCAAAAGAGCCATCTCTTTTTTAGTGGGGTGGATTCGGGCTCTAGAAGAGGCATGGTTGATCTTTTGGGATTTCAACTGAGTTCTTTGCCTATTAAATATTTGCTTGTGCCACTGTCTTCAACAAATATTTCTCCAAATAATTGTTTGGACCAAGTCAAGAAATTCACAAAAAGGATCAACCATTGGTCTAGCAAATTTCTTTCTTATGCATGACTCTTGCAACTCGTTAGGAGCATCCTCTTTTCCCTTCAAGTCTATTGGTCTATGATCTTCATTCTTCCTAAGAGTATTCTTTCACTTATTGAGTCTAAAACGAAAAAATTCTTCTAAAATGGGAATGATGGTTCAAGGGCTAGAGTAAAAGTGAGTTAAAAGAATAAGTGTAGACCAAAAAAGGAAGGTAATTTGGGTATCATATATATCAAATTGTAGAACAGAGTTGCTCAATTGAAGCATATATAATGTGATGAATGGATGATGGTTCCTCGCTTTGAGCTAGCTAAGTGAAGATAGAGCTCTTAAGGAGTAGAAATTTCTAATCTGTCAAAATTTCAAATAATGCCTCTTGGGCTTGGAGGAAGATCCTACAATCTAGAGAATTAGCCAAACTACTTTGTAAGTGGAAAGTTGGGAATGGCAAACTTATTTCCTT
Organism: Lumnitzera littorea; assembly: GCA_024138015.1. Taxonomy (NCBI): domain Eukaryota; kingdom Viridiplantae; phylum Streptophyta; class Magnoliopsida; order Myrtales; family Combretaceae; genus Lumnitzera; species Lumnitzera littorea. Next base: position 99,459,401 of record JAMXBB010000007.1, read on the forward strand.
TTGGTTTAATGATTGCACCTAAGGGCCCTCCCATTATTTGGACAGGCAGTTTAATTAGGATAACTCTTAGCTACCCAAAAGATACTAAGTTGGACGCATTCATTGTAGTAAGGAGTGGGTGTGGCCTAGAGGAGATAGGTGGAGAGATCTTATAAACTCACTTGGCTAGCTTAAACCTGATGAAGATGAGTGACACACTGATTTGGAAGGTTTCTGGGCCATATCTTTTGTCAATTAAGCTGCTTATTCTCTGGCCAAGCCGTCGGCTCTAAGGGCAGGTTGGTTTTCCCTAGTATGGCACAAGGATCTATCTTATGGATGATCGTGCAACAAAAATTACCAACTTTAGACAAGCTTGTTGCATGGGGCATTGTGGACAATAACAGCAGTTATCTCCATCAAATAGTGAAGAATCTCACTTCCACTATTTTTTGGCTATGATTACGCAAAAGAATTGTGCAGAAGAATTGAGAATGTTACTAACTGGACCCAAGCTTGACCATCTTAAGTGAACTCTGTGAAGTCTTTTTTGGAGCCTGCAAATTTGAGAAGGCTTTCTACAATGCAAAGGGTTTTGCTACTAGCTGTTGCTACCTTTGGAAGTAAAGAAACAGATGGAGAGTGGAGAACATAGAAACCCCTGTACACATTCCTTTTAAGTCAGTTTTCTATTGTTTATGTATTAGTTGAGCACCTTAGTGTTTATATGTATAATTTGATTTGAATAAAATTTCTCACCTGAACCCCAAAAAACAAAAAGTCAAGAGTCATGTCTAAGGGCTTGCAGAAGTACTATATTACCAAAAACATTTAAAAAGCCAAAAAGTACTGAATTGTTGTATTTTTGACAATCTTTTGCTTATGAGATCAAGGTTCTCTCACATATACTCAAAATGCTCATTACTGAAGGCTCCAAAGAAAGGAATGTAAATAAATACAAAACATGCTGATCTAGATGGAGTCACAGCCAGCTAGTATAATCCTCGAGATTCATGCCCTGTGCCAATCACCCTTCCAGTCGACATATCCTAAATAAAATCAGAGGTAAAATTTACTGAGCATCAAATCTCTAGTAAGCTTGCTGATGGAAACCAGACTCAATGGAAACTTGCACACATCCACCACCACGTCCACTTCCACATCCCACTCCACTGCTATCACCTCCCCCTCTACTATATACTGGGGATGCAGATTAAACAGCTAGAGTAGATGTATCCAACATTGGTTCAAAGGAAATAATCCTAGTAGAAGCTTGCAACATCCTTTGATAAGTGTCAAATGGTGAGGAAATAGTTGTTGCCCCTAATATTTGAGTCTTAACAGACTCAAGCTCTAGACACACAGTATGAAGAAATACAATAGTCAAAAGTTTATCAATATGATCCTGCATAACATAAATGTCAGGAGTAATTTGAAGGATTTCCCTAAAATTTGCTACAAATGCTTTAAATTGATTGATATGTGCAGTCATATCATTTTTAATCTAACGAAGCTGAAAAAAGATTCCCAATAACCACATAAGCTCGAGATATATCACTAGTGTAGAGATCACGAGCTTGAGTCCATGTCTCATAGCAAGAAAAATAACATTTAAAAATACTCATAAGTGAGGGGTCAATCACTTGCCAAAGTAAGGCCAAAAGCTTTGCATCAATCTTCTGCCAAGTGAGCTTATCAATTTCAAGAATCTCTTCGACCCACTTGGTGAAATGATCTAATTGACCCATCCCATGGACCAGACTTTAACTGTTGCAGTCCATGGAGCATAATTTTTTTCATTTAACTTGTCGGTAGTGATCAACATGGACCCAAAAAGAGATGGCATAAATGTGCTAGAAGCTATGGAAGTGGTTGACATATTGGTAAAATCCGAAAGAGACATTAAATATTTCTAACAAATCACTGGCAAAACGGCTTACAAATTCATGGCATAACCAAAGGTACTACCCAAGAGCAAGATAAACAGATACACTGCTGGAAATATTGTGCCTCTGGAGAAGATGACTAAAAAATACAAGAATCCAGACCTTACAAGATGTGGAGAAGAATAAGGCGCTTGATGTTTCATACAAAATTTTGAAGCAGAAGGTGAAGACAAAAATTACTGGAACTACCAGACCATGGAGATAACAAGTTGATGAAAACAGAACCTGCATGTAAGAAGATGAAGAACCCGCACTGAAGAATAATGAGATTGAGCCAGAGAAGACAAGCCCAAAATGCTCTCAGGTAAGATCCACGGTCACAGCAAGACAAACCAAATACTTGATGAACAAGATGAAGGAGATTTCACAGCAAGACTGAACAGAGAGACTTGATAGACGAGATGAAGAAGATGGCCACCGGTGACGTCACATTCCGGTGAGAAAAGAAAATGACAATACATTTCTCCTTTTTTTTTTGGGTTAGTGGTGTTGATTAGGGTTTTTTTACAAGTATTTTGCTCTGATACCATGTTACAATGAGGGAAAAATGTATTGTTGTGGCCCTCCTCACAAGTATATATATCATTTATTGTTTGACCGAAATTACAGATATGCCCTATCCTAATTATATTTTACACTTGTTTATCTAACATTTTCAACATTGTTTCCAATTGCTTCTAGCCTAAATAACCAGAGTTTCCCTAAGGCAGGGGGTCGATGTTTTCATGGAAGGGTTATCAAAAAAGGCCTGCCTAACTTGATTGCAACAAAGAGTTTACCTCGTACCTATGAAAGGAAATTGTAGATATTGAGAAAGGGGATGTCAGAAATCTACAAAGTTAGTGTAGTGGGAGTTGTTGGAACATTGATGGGAGGATTGAATGTTGTTAGTACAGGTATATAAGTAGAACTTAAAATAACCCCTTTTATCCATTATTTCAATATGGTAGAAAAAGGAAAGAGTGTGCCGAGGGTATGTGCTTCAATCACGATGAAACATTCACCTGTGAACATAAATACAATAAGCTAGTTCTATTAGAAACCAAGGACAAATATAATAATGATGAAGTACAAAATGATTCAAGGATTTGTTTATCACATTCCCACCTTCAAGCTTGAGGACAAGCATGTCAAGGGTAGGGCAATATTAAGGAATATGTAAGGAGGAAAACTTAACTAAATGTTAGAATATTTTGGTAGGAAAAAATAAATATTTGGAACCTATATTTTATTCTCCTATAGATACAGGACTTGTGTTGTTTTCTGTCAAGCAATCATTAGTCCTGGGTTAAAAATAACACTTGACACAAGTGTCCTTCCAATAAAATCCCAAATCATGCATATCTTATTCAACCTTAAATCATATAAAATAATATACTCTCTTTACTTGTGAACTCTAAATCAAGAAGTTTTCGAGGGTGTTATTCAGTTTAGTTTAGATTTTTTGATTAACATATGATCAAGGGCTCTGTTAGGTGACATGTGTGTCATGCGACAATTTTATGGCTGACTTGCAATTGCTTAATGGAGAACAACACATGTTATGTATTTGTAAAAAGACAACACATAGGTCAATAAATTGCAATAGCATAAAAACACAGAATTTCACCTGAATGATGTAAAGATATTTTTATATTTTAATTACTGTTATTGGGTCTTTAATCCTAGAATAGGAAAATTAATGTGTTTATTATAGAATAGGTAATGATGTCAGACATGTATCCATCTTCATTCTAGAGTAGGGAAGGTCATGAGTCACGTCTTAAGGGCTTTCATAAGTACTTTGTTATCAAAGAAAATAAAGAAGCTGGCAGCACTGAGGTATTCTATTTTGGTTTATCTTTTGCCTATGACATAGGAGGGTTCTCTCAATCAAATCCTTAAAACACTTGTTACCATAGGTTCCAAACCTAAGAGAAGGAACACAAATAAAAACAAAACCCAAATTTTGGATTTCACTAACAATGGCCCTTTAGATCTCAGACTCAAACTTATAATGTAATGAGGTAAGTTGAGCATAGCATCTCTTATCTCTTTTTTTCCTCTAAAAAGAATGAGGGGGAAGGAGTTCTACTGTCTATCGCTTCCAAGCTAGAAGGTGTCCATTTCCATGCAAAATTTTGTGAAGAAGCATGGGAATAGCAACACCTTGTACCATTTATGAGTGATGTTGAAACAGTTGGTTCATATGCTAATATACACTGTAGGGCAACAAATAAATTCAGATTACTTTCTGAATGTATTCACACTAAATGGAACAAGTCAGTTCAGGTTCATCAAAAGAGAGTTTGGATTCATTAATGATAATATATGTAGTCCATGATGTGGTTACAACTCCAAAAAGAAGATGAACATAATGATATAAATTTCTGCTTTTTTGCATACAGAGTCCCCAGTGTATCTAAAGATAAACAGCAAGAGAATAGGAAGGATATGCTTAAGGAATTTTCTCACCTCAACACTCTTCTTCCCAAACCATGTTCCTACGAGGATTTCCTCTTTATCATCTCCTGGATATGAGTACTGGAAAATGAAGCAATCACCATTATAGAACTTTGACTGGTCAGAAGATGGGAGAAGAACCTTGTCCCTTCCATTCACGTGCCAAACCTGTGAAATGAGCCCAAATTGTTCAGAAGAAATTCTAAAATACACCAGACAAAAGGAAAGGCGTACATGGTAGCACAAAAAGAAAAGGGAGAAGCACATCATCCAGTAGCCTTGTAACACATGCTTGGGATCCCAAGAACGTATAGCCAAAAATATAAGTCAAGTGTTGTAAGTCCCACATGGATTGTCTAGAAAAAGTAATAGTGGTCTATGAGGCCAAAATATTAAATCACATAGTTCTGTTTTATGTGCATAAAAGATCCATTGTTCACCCGTTGACATGGTTATTAAGATATCTAGGCGGGGGCATAAACGACTGGTATTTAGGATAAATCAGTTCCCCATATTCTTTTAATATTATTACCCATTCTTCTCATATTTATCTGAAGCTACGATTTGCTCTTTCAGATTTTCTCTAATATATCTTCCAGTATCATATATTTTTTCAATATACAGGGAACACGGTCTTATAAGATGCATCTGAACCTATATGTATGAAATCCTTTTATTGAAAGTTTAAGCATAACTTGGAATTCTAACCACCTTTCCAGAATCCAAGGTAGCATTCGGCTCATTTAATGCTTGAAAATTCTCTAGCTTCAGGCGTTAAGAAGGTTTCATTCTTGAGAGATGTTTGCAAGAGAAACTCAAGGTTAATAACCTAGATTATGCGCATCACCTGCAAGTTTCCTGTGCAGTCAATATATGGCTGAAATTCTTCTTTGACCGGAGCAGCTTTCATGAGGCCTTTTACATTCACCCCTTGGCGTTTCAACAGAGCTACACAGAAAATTGATAAACAATATAAAGAGAGTTGCTGCAGTAATGGTAGTGATAAAAGTATTGGAAGCAATGGTAATGGAAGAAATAGTAAAAAGTTACATTTAAGATCATGATAATGGCAAATATATTGCAAAAATATCTCGACAATAAAATAAAATTTTTCTAACCTGCAACTTTGCCTCTTCCATCCTCCGACACAGTTACTTCAGCTTGAGGCCATGAATCAAATTTTGACCGGAAAACCACTGTTTCAAATCCCTCGATCACACGGATTATATGAGATTGCGGCCTGTCAAGAGTCTGTACTAGTTCCTGCTAGATTGGAATAACCAGATCAAATAGAATATCAAGAGGGATGACATTAACCAAATTTCAATCTAAAAAACATGAAAAATTACTTCTGCTGCAGCACTAGCATTCTTCCTCTCATCAAGAGACGTGTTTCTACCCATCCATACAAATACTTCCACACCACAATCCAGAAGATAGCACTTATTTGTGTCCAGCAAGTTTCTAGTCAGAGGCTCAACACCGACATGTTCAGGCTTTCCTTTCACAACACTAAAAGCAAAAGAAGCTACATCAGAAAATTAAGTACCATTAAAACCATGTTTGATTGAAATGGAGAGGACGTTGCAACAGTATCATTCATTCTGTTTGTTGTAGACATGCTCATGAAAAAATCTACATGCACATATGTTGTACATTGAGAAAAAATTTATAGATTGTTTCTTTACCCAAGTGCTAACCAATATATGTAAGACCACATCATATTTGAGAGGTTTAAGCATTTAGATTAGATGAATTTTATATTTTATTGGTTAAAGTCTGTTAATTTGGTGTGGTTTTACATTTATTGGTTAATACCAGGAATGTAACAATGAAGATCAGTAAGAAAGAAAATTACCAGAATAGATTGGTTTGATCAACATCAAAAGTCTTCTCATCTTCCCCAACCGTTTTTCTTGGCAGAGGAGCAAAGCCTCCAAAAAATCCCCAAAACTCTCCGGTCTCCAGATCAGCCATTAATTTTCCATCCTCTGCATAGGAGAGACAGAATCAGTTTCCAGAAAAGGCAAGTACATAGATGTAAGTCACATTTTCTCATATAATAATTTGCTAACCAATGGCAGCAACTTCACATTTTCCATCATGGTAAGTATCCTTGATATATTGGACAACTTCCAGAGCTTTTGCTCTCTCCTGAATTGAAGAATTTGAACCATTAAACTGAAAAATTTTGGACTTGGTATCCAAAATAAAAATATCGTCATGGTTGAGTGAAGATCGAGCAAATGGAACCTGTATTGAACCACATAATCAATCAAAAAGTATATTCATTTAGCTGAACTAGTAAGGGAATACTCATCAAAGGAATTCTTTTAGCTCATCAGTTTGCTTACCTCCTTCACATGGACTACATGTTTACCTCTGCAGACAAACATGCGTGTCTTATGCTCTTCTGCCTCAGCATGCTTGAATCCAGAGGCAACCCCACCTTGCTGTGGGATTATACATGGCTTAAAATAAGATAAGAACTTCTCCGTTTCATGACCCTGCACTTCACGATATTGAACAGCACGTCCTCCCAGGGCTGCATCCAGTTCAACTGTCTTGATTGCAGCAGTACCAGCCTCGTCCTATTTTGTTGAAGCTTAAATCAGGGATTACTAGGAGGATCTTATGATGTTAGTGCATTTTGCAGAATTCAAGGAACCTACCTGACTTGTATCCTTACCGAGCCAATAGTGGATATCATGACGGAGTGCACCCGTCTTTAATGCAGTTGTCTGCATTTAAAAGGTAAGAATATTTACAACCAGAGATAAATGCTTGAATCTTCATCAGTAAACTGCACTACGAATGTGTGGTAATTGCATCAATATAACTTCATTAATAATATCATAATAAAACTGAAGAATTCAATAGTGGTTGATGTCCTGGGTAATTAATAATTACTAGTGCTGTGGATGGAGATTCCAATTTAGTTGTTCTCATTGTCATCTTCTTAATTTGTCATTTTTGTTAACTATTATAGCAATGGAACACTGCTACAAGATATCTTGATGGGTATGAGGACTGTTGGACTGTACAGCTTATTGTGTTCTCTATGACTGTGCATGTCGATTCACTGTATGTGAGTAAAGCATACACCACTGACAAGAGAATTAGATGGAATCTGAACCTCACCTTCAAAACCACATAGGAATCCCCTGTAAAAAATTTCCCATAAGAGGACTTCGAGATGGGAACAGGATGAAAGTTCTCAATGCGCCATATCTCAATACCACTAGAACTTGTCAAGGACAATAAAGTACAACACACAGAGATTTAATGAAATCCCTGTCACATACCTCTAGAAAAAAGCAGCAAATATTAGATATTACCTTTATCCAAGGAAAATGAAAAATACTAGAGGTTGCATGCCATGATTGATTAGCTGTTTGCATTCAGTTTATAAGAGCCATCAGATTTTCCCCCACAAACCTCTAGGGAAATTAAGTGGTTAATTATCTGAACAGAAAGCTACATAAGTTAACTGAAGGATACGCCCTTTGTCCAGCTCCCTGGAAAGCAGGATCCAAATCCCTCATTGAAACAGCCATGCTGTTTTCACAGCTTTGAACACTTCTGTCTCCACAAGTTTTGGGTGATGACAAACAGAAATAAAGTATCTGCAAAGGTAACAGAAATCTATGAACAAAGTGATATTTCAAGCAACATAATGTTCAGTGGGAGGGACAAGTCAATATATTGCTTGCAGAACTTCTTGATATACATTAAGCACATCGGAAGTTTCTCTGCTGCTCTGCTAATGTTGGCAATCTTGCAATGGTAACCAAGGAACTAACATATTATCAGCACAAAAGGTGCTGTTTTGGAGAACGGCCTCATTGTGTATTGCACACCATATGTCTATACAAATGGTGGTAATGTATAGTTTCTAGAAAAACTATTATCCATGTTTTACACACACTAGCAAGTATTTAAATTTTGTCGGTACTTGCCTCTCACATGCACATACACATGCCATATAACATCTAATTAATCTTTTTTTGTCCTTTGGGCATATCAAGCTAATAAAAAATTAATTTAGTGAGTACCTTCTACATGTATTCTTTCATTTGCCAATACATTTTACATAAATGTATCTAACACAAATAGTCTTTTCTTTTGGAAGAGAGAAAGTAAAAAAGAAAAAAATCTCACAGAAGCAAAAGGTTGTGCACAGGAACCTCACGATTAATCAAGCAAGATAATAATAGCAAAGGCTATGATTTGAGGGATTCTTTTGAACATGTACAAAAAATTCTACGAGGGTTTCACATGATTTAGGACTTTTGACAGTCCTTTGCCATCTGCTTTGCCCATTCATTCATTTTTCGCTATATATTTTGAGTAACCCAACCTACATTCGGTATTGCATATCTGCTCTGCGTCCTAGACTGCGTCATTCGTTTTCTATTGCCAATGGGAAAAGGGCATAATTTACGTTCTATAACACAAAAAAACTTCCTGCATCCCCAATTTAACAAGTTAATGAGATACTGAAAATGGTCTTCGCACGTGGGTGCTACAGCTCTAAGCACCCTGCAGCTGAAGCATCTCTGCATTAATTTTCTCAATTGCTTCCCATGTAGCAGAATCGTTAATTTTCACAAATGAAAAAACAACTTTGCACATTAAAACAAGTAAGAGTACAAAATGTTGTGAAAAACTAGGACAGCAGAGAAGACATACAAGAGGGCCAAAAAAGGGCAACACATAAGATGTGAGGTCGAAATCACACAACAAACTGTAATTCATCTAATGACTGGACAAGTTAGAATAATCAAGCAAGAGAAGAAACTACAAGCAAACAGCTTTTGAAGAAGATCTTTTACGAAAATTGTATACACAATTGATCCCCCACATTGCAAAATAACTAACAATGCCCACATTGCAGCAAAACATCAACATTCCATGCAAAAAGAACAAAACTTGAATGTCACAAATAATAATAATAACCAATTATGAAGCACATATCAACATTCACATTCCAAATGCAGTGTTCACTTGAGAAAACTAGATTAAGTACACTCTCATATCCGATCTCACATAATCAACCCAACATTACAATTTACAATCTTAAAGAATACCCAGAAACTAAAATATACTGAATGAACAAAATTTACATTAAAAAAAAAAAACTTTTTTATGGTTTTGCTCAGATCATCAACATCAAACTTTAGTTCAAACACACACAAAGCTAAAAAGCACAAAACTTTACTCAAAAACTAACCAAACAACTCAAATTAAGCATCAATGTAAAAATTTGCATAAAAAAAAATACAGTACCTGGCGATGAACTTGAACTTATAACCTGAAAAGAATCAAATTGAACTAAAAAGTTTTCATATAGATCCAATCTAATGAAGAAAACCCATAAAAAGTATGAATTTGATAAAATGGGTAAAGAAAAAAGAGACCCAAAAGCTGAAAAGAGAAGAAAAAGTTGACATGAAATGCAAACAGAGCACCGGTGTGGGGCTGGTCTAACGAAAAAAATGAAAAGGAGTTCAAGTGTTTTTTTTATTTTTTTAAGAGAGAGAGAAAGAAAGAGAATGGAGGGAATGATGAAATGCCAGGCGTGCTTATCACTAACGGGCAACAAAAGCCAGACACAACACACACACATTAATTAATTATCATAATAATTACAAAAGTTTCCAAGCTCATATGACTGTATATTACTGATTCATTTAGCAAAGGTGCATTTTTGTCAACTAGGGCATATTGTCATAGCAGCAACATTAAAGGTATCTTGGTACTGTATTCATTATTTTCCTTTGTATATGGAATGTTAATATAGATTTGGATCTTTCGATTCTCTCCTAAAATTTGCCGTATTAGTTTCTTCACATTAACAGTGGTGCATTTTCTTTTTAAAAAAAAAATTGTGTGCTATCATATTACAATTTTAAAAGGAAAATTCAAAATAAGACTAGCTAACTAATATTTATATTATTAAATTATAATAATATTAATGTATGTATTGTATTAGGAAATGGTTTTGTCTAAGCGACCTTCTTAAAGCTGCAAAACTACTTTTTTTATTTTCTCAATTTGACAATATAGTCACTGTCTTTTCAATTTGAAAATATAGTCAAAACATTTATTTTCAAAACATTTAACGGCATGAAATGTGGAATTTAGCCAAATGAGTCAAAGTTTGGTGAATGACAATACATCTCGAATGAAGAAATGAATTAAGAAGGAAAGTGCAAAAAGAATTAGAAAGGAAAGAAAATAAAAACAAATAATTATTATATTTTCTTGTTTATATAGAAGGAAAGAAGAAGATATGTATATGAGCATAATACTTAATATTAAAAAATACTAAAAAATAATGATAAAAAAAGTAAGAGTATAATTAGAATTGTAACAATTTTCTATCCAAAGTCACTAGAATTTGAGGGGGGAAAAAATACATTATAAGGAAAACTTTATCTTCTAGATATATCCCCTTCCATTTTCTATACTTCTCCAAATGAGAGAAAATTTCTCTCGATTTATATTTTCTTCCATTTTTCTTTCCTTTCCCTCCCTATTCTTCCCTTTATCTAGGAAGTGATGTGAATTTATAATAGATTGAAAAATATGCTCTTGTTGGAAATCTTATAGGGGAAATTGAATTTTTTTTAATAGTTAATGTTTTAACTTTAGAGTAAGGAGATTTAAACCTAATATATCTTAATAAAAAATCAATAGCGATACTATTAGATTACAATGATTAACGATTTTAACTTATTAGTTCTCTACTTAAGTTTTAACCTTTTATTTTTCCACATTTGAGTATTTAATATTTGCAAATGAGGAATTTTTTCATTACCATCAACTTTTCTGTTGGTGACAATAGTCTATGTAATTATATCATATAAATAATAAAATATAATATGCAACAAATAAATAAAGTTATAAAAAAATAAAAGAAAAAAGTTATAGGAATTAAAAAATAAAAAAAAAAAAGAGATTCAACCACTTACATAGAGTCATCCAAGTTATAAGTGGCTAGAAACTTTGCATTTTTGCAATGTAAGTCACAACTCACAATGTAAAATGGATAGTTCAACCACCACTAATGGTGAGTGGCTATCTATCATCAACTGTGATTCCAATGACCTATGTATTTTTGGGGTTCCTACGATCTTCCCCCTAATTGGCTATTAACAATCCCTTGTCTTATAGTGACTTAATCATTTTTTTAAATCCTTTTTTTTATTTTATTTTATTTTATCTGCAATACCTCGAAACCTAAGATGTCACAACTCACTATGCATCCTCAAAATCTACCGATACATCATGCATCCTAATTTTATCCTACTCTACAATTCTCCCAAAAATTTTCATCATAACTACTAATAACAAAATAAATCTCCATATAAAATCTAAAGGTATATAGAATTCTTATCCATAATCGATTGCAAGGATTCAATCCACCGACTTGCTTTATTTCATATATAAGAAAGCATACATATTCTTATTTAAAACTAATGACTAAAGTAAAACAATGAAACCTTAAAACTCCCCTTTAACCAAACTAAAACCGTAATAGTATCTTTATGTAAACTAACCAAAAGGAGTCATAGATGACTCCTAAAACAACCGACCAACTGTAAGGAAAATTAAAAACAAAATCAACTCTCTAGCCACAGACATAAAATTGATAACTAAATAGCTCCATATCCATTATAATAGTAGTAATCATAATACGTAGAAGAGTCCTCATAGGTTTAGTCACAATCCTCATAATAGTACCCTCCATAATCCTCCTAATCTGTACCTAAAACTAAAAGCATAAAGTCCCCAAAGGCAAAAGGGTAAGTAAAGGTCAGTACAAGATACATACACACATACACAAAAACAAGAAAAAACCACATCTACACATGTTTCTTGTAAACTAATGCATCAACAACAAATTTTAATCTTTGTTTTAATCCAGCAACCATCATAGTTCCATTGAACTTAGAGTAACTCATAACTCCAAACGAGAAATATATATAATACTATATAAATATCGATGTTGTGTCTTCTCTAATACTCTAGAAACTAAGTATTAGTCCCATATAAGATATTAAGAGGGAGGCGAATTAATATTTTTAGAAAATTTTTGAAACTTTTTTTATGTGAATGAAAATTATCTCTCTTAATAACTTAACCTGATGAATAGTGGTACTTTAATAATTCAACACACTAATAACACAAATAAATGATTAAAAGTAAAGGAGATAGAGAGAAGAATATCAAGCTCAAGATTTATAGAACTTTGGCTTTATGCCTACTATTCTTTTTCCGGCTCTACTATTGAAGACCCGATTTTCTTTACTAGTACCATTCTACTTAATCTACTATATCAAAACAAATCAGGAGAAATTTACAAATATCTACCATACTTAGCCATCATAACTCTTTACTTTACCTATTTAGCCTCCCAACAATCTAGATGAATTACATATTTACAAAGTACAATCAAACTTCTCTCAAACAATAGATAATTTTTACAAATAAAAAATGGGAACAACAATATAAATCTTAAATTGTTTAGCATGAAAATAGAATTGAAGATTATTACAAATGCAGCTTCAATTCAACTCTCTAAATAAGTCTTTGAGAAGTGTTCTATGTTTTTTCAAATAGTAAATAGTAATCATGATCGGAATGTAATGTATATATTTTTTCCTCCTTAGAATTATAGGTTTTATTTTGAATCATTTCTTCTTTTATATTAAAGTCTTCTAATGGTTAGAATGTTAATGATTATCTCCACCGCAAGTTTATCTAATTCTAACATTTAAAAAAATGATCCATAGATATTTAAAAAAAATCTTGGAGTTTAAATTTTAATTTGATCTTATATCGGTCAGATCTCCTTTACGGATATACTTGGATCATCAACTTTAGATAACCTTGAATTTAGAATTTGATACCACATCAAATTTGAAATCATCCTTATCCTTATCCAATCTTAGATATTTTCATGTGATTTAATTATTTTCAAAAATTAAATCTCATAAAGATAACCTCGGTGGATCTAAATTCCAACTTAAGTGAAACAAGACACCCAATCTAGTGGAGCTAGGCTTTATTCACTTCGAATCTGATGTCGTGTTATTTTTCAAAATTACTCTTCTAGACTAACTGTCTAAATGACCTTTTGAAGATATTTCAGTTTACTTAACTTCAAAGTCTCTAAATAATTTTTTAAAATACTATACCGACTCTTTTTATATAAGCTTTTGAAGCATTCTCTAAAAACTTTCTAGACTTGTTTCTTTTTCAATTGAGTTAGACCTTCTAAACAAGTCTCTAAATGAAACTTAACTCACAATTTAAACATTCTAAAGAACTGTCTGAACACATGCACAATCGTTAATACATTAGCATTATTCTCTTTTTGTTATCATTAAAATTCATCAGAGATATCTAGTATTCTTCCCCTTTTTAATGACAACAAAACACTTGTAATTCTAAAAACGTACAACAATTCGATATCTAATATTTAATAAGAAAGAAACATTACTGAAAACAATTATATGTAAGCTTGCTATGATGTCATGTTTATCATGTTTGCTACTATGATTCCTACAAAATTATTTTTTGCCTTTCTCCCCCTTTTTGTTATCATTAAAGGCTATTTAATAACTCTCTTTTAGTATTTATAATCAAACAACATACACAGAAACTAAAATGGACTTCCATTAATAAAGGAGAAAGAACATAACATAGTCCATATATGGACTTGACATTAGAAAAGAAAACAAAAGACTGAATCATGACAAGAGTTTAATTAAAATGAAAGAAAACTTAACAATAGAACATAAAAGACAAAACACTTGAATAAGATAAAAATTATTTATGTGCTCTCTTAGTTTTCTTCCTATCATAAAGTTTCATTGTGCTAAAGTAAGTAACAGCTATCTTGCTGGGAGAAGGCTTCACTTCAGGTGGTTGCTACATACTTGAAGTTGGTTTAATGTCTTTCACAAAAGTTAGAGTGGATTAAGCTTAACCCAATGCACTACCATCCTAGTTGGATCCAACAAAAAGAGTTTCTATGTTTCCTTTAAGAGTATTTTATCCTTCAAGATTAAGAATAGGAGTAACAGTTGGAGGTGCTGGAGTTGTCTTAAGAGAATCCTTAGTTTCTGAAGATTGAAGAGAGATAATTAGAGTTTTGTTAATTTCTTGAATAGGTAGCTGATCAGTTAGATCAGCTTGCTGTAGAGTAGTCATAAGAGAATTTTGTTTAGGTGCTAGGATTTGAGGATTTGGTTCAAGAGCGGGAGGTTTAGATAGTAGATCAATTGGTTGAGTCTCTACATCAACCTTAGACTCAGATATTGTTTATTTGACCTAGATTTTGAATAAGTCCTTCATGCTTGAAATTTGATCCTTCATAACCTTCCGAAGTACTTCCTCAATTCCTACAGAAATTTACTCAACAAATACATAACTTTCATCTCGTTTAGATTGGAGGAATTTATAATTCTGTACTCTCTGAATCACTATTTGAAAGTGATCTAGCTACTTCTCTGAATTTAATCCTACCGACCCTTTTTATCACTATCCTTCTCTTCTTTTAACCTTCAACAACAAGTTCCTTACCTCTTTTCCTTTTCTTCTCACCATCCTTCTTTTCAACAATGATCACCCTATTCTCAATGTTTCTATGTTTCCTTTAGGAGTATTTTATCCTTCAAGATTAAGAATAAGAGTTACAGTTGGAGGTGCTGGAGTTGTCGTAAGAGAATCCTTAGTTTCTGAAGATTGAAGAGAGATAATTGGAGTTTTGTCAATTTCTTGAATAGGTAGCTGATTAGTTAGATCAGCTTGCTGTAGAGTAGTCATAAGAGAACTTTGTTTAGGTGCTGGGATTTGAGGATTTGGCTCAAGAGCGAGAGGTTTAAATAGTAGATCAATTGGTTGAGTCTCTACATCAACCTTAGACTCAGATATTGTTTATTTGACCTAGATTTTGAATAAGTCCTTCATGCTTGAAATTTGATCCTTCATAACCTTCCGAAGTACTTCCTCAATTCCTACAGAAATTTACTCAACAAATACATAACTTTCATCTCGTTTAGATTGGAGGAATTTATAATTCTGTACTCTCTGAATCACTATTTGAAAGTGATCTAGCTACTTCTCTGAATTTAATCCTACCGACCCTTTTTATCACTATCCTTCTCTTCTTTTAACCTTCAACAACAAGTTCCTTACCTCTTTTCCTTTTCTTCTCACCATCCTTCTTTTCAACAATGATCACCCTATTTTCAATGTTGGAAAAGTGAACATAAACTCCTCCATTATAAGAGTGCCAAAGTTTGTTAGTCACATAGATACTCATTTGCTTAAAAATTTTCTATCCTAGCCTAGTAAGATAGTAAGGACAGGTTGATTCTCTTGGAATTTTTAGCTTCCTAAACTTAAATAGAGCCTTCAATAAACTTCCATATGGCTTAACATCTAAATGTCACCATATATGCCTTACCATCATATTTACTATGTCTACTTTCCTTTTGCCCAACATAGCCATCACCACTAATGCATCTTCCCTAGTCATAGAGGTTAAACTACCCCTTCTAGGTAACACAAAGGTGTTAACAAACTTGTGTAGAATCTTAAGCAACAGTTCAAATTTAATGTTAAATATGTCTCTACCAACACTTAACTCTATCCTATTATTTATTTCAATAAAGACATTTTCTTTAGTTAATTGCACTAAATTTTCATCTTCTTGAAATTCTTTAATGCCAAAGCACTTCAAGATGTCCTTTTTTGAAATTTCAATTTTCTGAATCAACATTATAGATTTCCACACATCTTAATGCTTACTGTCTAACTTTCAATAAAATTCATCTACTAGCTTGTCATACACAACACCTCTCATGTTTACTAAATTACTCAACCCTAAAGCATCTAGATATTCCTTCCAATAAAATTTGTTTTTCTCAAAGAACTCTAAATCTAAGAAAAAGGATTCTTTGATAGATACACTCTTACCTTCATAATATACCCTTCTTTAGTATATCTCTTTATTTAAAGGGTGTTTTTTTTTTAAATCACAACTTTCTAGGGCTTATGCATAGGTTAATGAGCAACCTTTGGAGTCTTTTTCATAGGCTGTGAAGACTTGGTCTTGTGAATTGTTTTCTTCGGTTCAAGTTCAAGAGGTTGTTCAGGGGGATCTAACTTGGTCTCAAACTTTTTTTTAGATGATTTTTCTAAAGAACTTAAGTCTTTGGATTTTGCAACTTCTTCAGATGAAGAAGATAAATCGAACTTCTACTTGTCTTGAGAAGTCTTCTAAGTGACTTCTTGGACTTGTTCAAAATGGGGTTCAAAACCATTCTTTTAGGTCACTTTCAGAACTTGTTCACCTAAAGGCTTATCTCAAAGTTCTAGGGTTTGGGTCCTTTCAAATGGTTCTTGTTGAGGTTTAGTAAGTTAATTAGGTTGTGGTTTTAGTGGGTTGGTGATGTTAGTCTCTTATTCAACAAGATCAACTAGGTTATCTAAATTACTTGGGATCATGGTTTTAGGTCTTTAAGCAACAATGCGTAAAGACTTTCTTAGCAACATGTTTTTGAGAGAGAAATAATAGTGAGGAGATGAAAAGTCTAAATGAATGAGAGGAAGAAGAGATAAGAGTAGTCTTATACTTGGAAAAGAAATAATCGTAAGATCTTGTGGTCCTGATCTTATATGCATGGGCTTATTAAATGGACCTACTTTCAAGATATTTTAAGACCTACTAAGGAATTTTTTAAGACCCACTAGTTGCATTTTTCTTATGCACTACACACATTTAGATGAAAAACAATTGCATACGTGTTTGGACTTTCAAGCTTAGAAAAAAAATATGCTCTATTTGAACGTGTCCAAATTTTGAACTTAGAGGGAAATAATTAAATATTCTCTATGCCAACAAAAAGAGTTATACACACCAATTTCATTATGGATAAATTCAAATCTTAATTAATCTAATGATTTTATAAATATATCTGCAAATTGATATTCAATTGATACAAATTCAATACTTGCATCATCATTTGCAACATGGTCACGAATAAAATGATGCCTTATTTCTATGTGTTTTTATCTTAAGTAATAAATTGAATTTTTTGTTAAATTAATAGCACTAGTATTGTCACAATTTCAATTGCTATTTTAACTAAAGAATTTGTGCATAACAATTCCCAATAGAAACATATTCAACTTTTGTAGTTGAAAAGGCAATGGAGTTTTGTTTCTAGGACAACCAAGAAACTAGCTTATCTCCTAAGAATTAGCAAGTACCTGAAGCACTCTTGCTATCCTCTTTATAACCTGCATAATCAGCATTTAAATATCCAATGAGATCAAAACTTTGACTCTTAAGATACTAATTTCCTAATTTTGCAGTGCTTTTTATATGTTTAAAGATCTTTTTAACTACAATTTAGTGTGTTTCCGTTGATGAACATTGAAATCTAACACAAACACAAGTACTAAACAAAATATTAGGATGTGAAGCTGTTAAATATAGTAAGGATCCAATTATGCTTCGATATAATTTTTCATTTACCTTTTTATCATAGCCTATGATATTAAGCTTTGTTAAGGTACTCATAGGAATTAAAAAATCCTTAGTATTTTCAAAACCAAATTTTTTTAATATTTGTTTGGTGTACTTCTCTTAGTGAATAAAAATTCCATTCTCATATTGTTTGATTTGTAATCCAAAAAAAAAGCTTAATTCTCCCATGAGTGATTGATGCACTCCGATGTCGTACACACGAAGGCCATACCACAATAAACATGAACAAGAAAATAAAAAGGGGATTTTAGCAAATCTATGAGCTATTTATAGAGATATGTAAGTGTTCTTTGGCCTGTGGGCCGGCCCATTTAACTCTCTTTTAAAACAAGTTTGGGCCACGATTGTTTTGCTTATTTAAAAGTAGAAAAAATTAGCTCGACCCATTTAACCTGTGAGCTAAAGTAAGCCGGTTTAGGTGGGCCCGTTTAATACATTTATGCCTTTAGCCTGCGAGCCGACTTATTTAACCTACTTTTTAAATAAATTAGGGTAAAGGTTTTTTAGCCTGTTTAAAAGCGGGCCAAATGAGCCTATCCCATTTAACCTACGGGCTAAAGTGAATCAGATTGAGTTGACCTATTTAACTTATTTTCACACCTCTAGCTATCTAGTTAGATATGACGCACTAATAAGATCTTATACAACTTACAACTCGCTAGATATGACTCATCAGTTTAAGATATACGGTTGCTCACCAGAATCTTTGCTAAAGGGATTAATAAGAGTAGATAGATAAGAGTTTTCCATGAGAAAAGACTTAAGAGTTTATCATTAATATGCCAAAATCTATTTAAAACCCTATACAATTGTCTTATTTATACATAACGGTAAACTTGTAAATAAAATGACTAAAAAGATGCTCTACTAGTATTCCTGTAAATACAAAATAAACATGAGGGTAATTTAAAAAGAATACAAGAAATAAGAAGTCCAAATAACACAAGTAAAAATAAATAATCAAATGAGCTACTTGGGTAAAGAGGAGATGAGTTGGGTTGATGAGCCATTAGAGACCTTGAAGAGAAGACTAGACCTATAAAGTAGAGTTGACCAAAGTAGACTTGGCAAAGTAGAGCAGACTAGTCGAGTAGATCAAAATGGGCAGAGCAGAGCAGGCGAGCGGGGCATAGCAAACTTGGTAGAGTATAGCAGATCTTCCACATTGGTAGAGCTCATAAATTGGTTTTTTATGCATGAGGAGCTCACCAATAAGTCTCCAATATAGCTCAAAACTTGAAATTTGGTTAGGTTAGTACCTTGAAGCCTATTAGTGACATCTCAAATTCGATGCAATCTCAAATTCCACTTACATCAAGCTTAAAAACTCTTGGCAATATTTTTCATTAGTTGCACAAAAATAATGTCATCAACATAAATCTGTACAACTAACAAATCTGTACAACTAACATATCTTTTCCATGATGTTTCATGAATAGTGTAGTGTCAACTTTTCCCCTTTGAAAGTCATTCTTAATTAAAAATTGACTTAATCTCTTCTAACAAACATGAGGAGCCTATTTGAGGCCATACAATGCTTTTTTCAATTTATACACATAATCTAATTTGAAGAGATTTTCAAATCCAGGAGGTTGCTCAACATATACTTCTTCTTTTATAAAACCATTCAAAAAAGTACTTTTTACATCCATTTAATACAATTTGAAATTTTTTAAATAAGCAAATGCAAGAAGTCATCTTATAACGTCTAACTTAGTCACAAGAGCATAAGTTTCATCATAGTTTATTCCTTCTTCCAGAGAATCTCCTTTAACAACTAAACAAGCTTATTTCTTACTATTTTTCCATGTTCATCCAATTTATTCTTGAAAACCCATTTAGTACTTGTAATTGAATTATCTTTAGGTCTTGGAACTAGATTCCATACTTGATTTCTCTAAAATTGACCAAGTTCCTCTTGTATAGCTAAGATCTAATTATTGTCATTTAAAGTTTCATCAATTGAATGAGGTTTAATTTTAGAAATTAAAGCAAAATGGTTTTCAAAATTTTGTAAGCTTGATCCTATTCTTATTTCAGATTTAACATTACCAATCATAAGTTCAGGAGGATGATTAGATTTAAATCTAAGTGTTGATAGTGGTGTATGAAAATGTTCAAAACCTTTTAACTTACCATTTAGATGAGTTTCAATAAACTTGGTATTAATCTAACGAGCCTTCTAATACTAGTTCTGTTTTGGACACATTAGGCATTTTTGAAGCTTCTAATGTTCTTTCTTATGGAAGTTTTGACTTACCTTTTGAATCAAGTCATGAAGAATTCTTTTTATTTGAAGTAATTAAAAGTTCATCATCTGATTCTTTATTGCCTGTTTCTTCAACAAACTTGACATTTATTAATTCTTCTACCACTTTTGTTACTTTATTGTATACTTGATATGCCTTCGAGTTCAAAGAATAGCCTAAAAAGATTGCTTTATCAACTTTCTTTTCAAATTTTCCCGATACTTTTCCTATTTTCTTTCCAAATCACTTATAACCAAATGTGTAAAAGTATGAAACAGTAGGTTTTCTTCCTTTATAAATCTCATAAGTAGTTTTGTTTGTCAAAGGCCTATCATATACTCGATTTATAATATAACAAGCTATTGATGCTACTTCAGCCTAAAAATGATCTACTATACTACTTTCATTAAGTAAAGTTCTCGTCATTTCTTATATAGTTCTATTTTTGTATTCAACTACTCCATTTTGTTGTTAAGTATAAGGTACTGAAAAGCTATGATTGATAACCTTTTCTTCATAAAAAGAAATAAAATCAGAATTTTCAAATTCCTTTCCATAATCAGCCTGTAGACTAATGATTGAGAGGTTTTTTCTCCTTTTGAACTCTTTTGGAAAATATTTCAAAACTTTTAAATGCATTACTTCTATGACGCAAGAATAAGATCTAAGTAAATCTAGAGAAGTCATCTATTATGACAAGTCCATACTTATTTATCCTAAGACTTAGAGTGTGAGTTAGACTAAAGAAATCTAGATGTAACAATTCTAAAAGTCTTTGAGTGGAAATAATTTTTTTACTTTTATGTGATGATGAAGTCATTTTATTCTTTAGATAAGTAGCACAACAAATATTTTCATAAGCATGTAATTTTGGTAATTCTTCAATTAAGTTCTTTTTAAATAATTTCTCAAGTTGAGGAAAATTTACGTATCTTAGCCTTTTAGGCAAAGTATTGTATTATTATTCATAGAGACAGAGAAACTTTCAGATGATATTTTAGATGGCTTAGTTAAATAAGCATTCTTCTTTCTAAATCCTTTAAACTTTAATCCATCCTTATTAAAATTAGTACATTTGTCATGTTCAAATGTTATTCTATACTCTTTGTCTTATAATTGACTTATGCTTAACAAATTGTGCTTCAAACCTTTAACTAACAATACATTTTCAATTGTGTGAGGTGTCAAACCAATTATACTTATTGCAATTATTTTACCTTTACCATTGTCACCAAATTTCACATATCCATCTTTCTTCCGTTCCAAGTTTGTAAACAACGAAGCATCACCTGTTATGTGCCTTAAGCATTCATTGCCAAGATACCGTGTTTCTTTTAACTTAGCTTTGTGTTCCTGCACGCATCATAGCACAATCAAGTTTGTTTACAAACTCAACGAACTTAGGTTTATGAAAATTCAAGTTCGACTTTTGAATTAAACCTTGATTATTGTTGAGCTTATATTTTTTGAAAAAACAATATTTTTCTATGTGACTTAATTTAACAGAGAAAATAAGTGTAGACACCCTATTTTTGCCTCTTTTTATTTTTCAAAATTTTTAGTATAGGTCCTAAATTAGAAAAAAATAAAAAAATAGAAAAATATGAAAACCCAAAAAAAAAAGAAATTTAGGAAAAATACAAAAGAAAAAAGGAAATTAAGAAAACCCCAAAAATAAGAAATTTAGAAAAAACAAGAAATTTAGAAAAATACAATGAAATGGAAAGATTAAGAAAAAATAATAAATTTAGAAAAAATCACAAAAAAAATTTAAAGTTTAGAAAAAACTACAAAATATTTAAGGAATTTAGAAAATAATAAATTTTAAAGTAGTTTAGTAGAATAAATTTTTTAATTTAAATAAGTTCAAAAAAAGGACCGTTGGACTTGGACTTAGATTTGAATTTAGCCTAAGTTAACCTAGTTCTTATGTGCAATTTAATTGTACATATGAATAAGGCATAGACTAACGGTCTAATGGATAAATACAAGGACATAAGATTGAGTATGACTTGGAGGTTAGAAGTTTGAATCTCGGTAAATGCATTAAAAGCCTTTTAATTTTTTTAGATGACACACTACCACATTTGTCTCACATAAAGATTTCACTGTACCACGTGATTTGACACATGGCAGCCTCAAATTAACCGATGCTAACATGGCACTACATAGCATGCCATATTAGCTACCACATGTTATTATAGGATACATAGTATATAGTAACTAGACGATGCAACTAACGTGGCGCTATGTCAGTACTATATCAGCCGTCTTTCTCTCCCTTTCCTTTCTTTTTCCCCTAATTTCCTCTATTTTCTTAGTAAAATAATAGCCCATACCCCTTACTTTAGACTTCTTTTTCACACTTTTTCTACACTTAAACATGCTAATTAGTGGTAGATTAAAATAGATATAGCCTAGTTTTAATAATGATCAAATTCTTATCTAGATTTTGTCGAAAAAAAAAATAAAATTCTGGAATTTTCATTTAAATCTAATTTCAGCTTTCCTTGTTTTCTAAGTTGATTTGGTATATAAATAGGGGTCTTAGGTTTGTTTCATAACTCACACGAGCATTAGATTTACTCACAAACACTCTCTCTCTCATTTTTTATCACTTTCTCTCTCTCTAGCCTCCTTTGAAGCGCACCATCTCCCTAGTTTAGCTCTCAGGCCACTAGCTTCTAGACGTAACCACCCCTACCTCCTGCTGTAGCCTGAAGCCCCTCTACCATTAAAACCCTAACTGTTACCTTCTACTTCGATAACTGCTACCAACAGCCAAGTTAGGCCATGGCACATGGACTACCCTCCTTAACTTTAATAAAAAACTCACGAATCTTTGTTTCGCCACTTGCTTTGGCCACCAAATCAGCTTGAGTTGCCCTCAGTTGCTGTTGCTACCATTGAAGACATTAGAGCCTGACCCGGATCCGGCCTACGACCCATTCCTAACTGATTCGTGTGCCGATCCAATACCTGGTCTAGCCTTGTTCATTTTACTTTCTTGTATTTTGTTTATTGGTTTTGTATTTTTTTTTTTCATTTTGAATGAAATGTAATTAAAAGAAAAGAGGAAAAAGAAAAAAAAAAGGAATAAAAGAAAAGAAAGAAAAATAAAGAAAAAAGAAAAAGAATAGTTTTTTTTAGTTAATAGAAATAGATAAAATAAAAAAAAAAAGATAATACAAAAAATAATGAAAGTAAAAATAAATAAATGGGTTAGTGAATAAATAATTTGTCGTATTACTTAGAAAAGCTTTTTTTTTTTTCAAATAAACAAAATAAATCAACCCATGTTTAAAATTAAGGCACTTTAGAATATTTCAAAAAAAGAAAGTTCCAATTTAGGACCTTTTTTTAGAAATTTCCTTAAATAAATCAAATTGAGTTAAAAACGTAAATTCGATGTATTTTCAAATTAAAACAAACTCAAACCACTACAATTTTACAAAAAAGAATTACGTACGTCTGATTCTGAACAGTGGATACATAGGCATTTACGGAGCGATGATAAAAAATAAAAAAACCTATTTTTCCTTTTTTTTTTAGTTTAGATTACTCGAGTTGTCTAATTTGATTAACCAATATTTGAGTTCTGTTTTATAGAATTGAAAGGCGATTTTTAAGGTTAAAATTAAATTTGGAAAGTTAATGATACTTATAAGGGTTTAAAAAATCTTAACCCCTCAATTTAGATCTCTAGTTTTAAAACCGTTTTTGAAAATCGGTTTTTATCGTTGGACTAGTAGCTAAGTTATAACCAATTTACCTAATTTTTTTATAACTTAGCTCTTTTTCCCAACTACAGTAGGGTAGTGACCCCAAAGTATTTTTAAGATTAAAAAGCAGTTTTCTTTAAATTCTAGTCAAATGTCAGTATTAAATGAGTAGAGTTTAATACTAGTTAGTTTAAAGAAGACTAATTTATAAAAACCAAGAGGGAAAAACTAGGCTTAACAACAAACATAAGATCTTTGCTCATTATACCTATTACTTACCACTTCAAGTTAGATTCTTTCTAATATACCCTTCATTTAACCTTCTGTTGTACCCTCTAAATGGGTACTTATCGTTGTTTTAAGAGTATTGTTTGTTGTATCTTTTGAGAAGTTCAACATTTTTGCCTTTATCCTTTTCCTTAATTGTTTCTTAATTTTCACCTTTTAATTTAACAAAAACTATTTCTTTTTTTGTTTTAGATGTTTTTGCAAATTCAAAACCAAGTCTAGATTTTGAATTATTCGATTTTTGACTAGAGATCAAGATTAGTGACTTCTTATCACTTTTATCAAACTTTTGGAACATGGTTTTGATTGACTTAGATGAATCTTCTACATGATTTTTCAAATTTTTAAATTTTTTCTTCAAAATAAGGTTTTCATTTATTAAAGCTTCACAACCAACATGCAATGCTTTAAAATTATTTTTCAAGAAATCATTTGCATTTGCCAACAATTGATTTGTTCAATTAAGAGCTTGTTTTTTACTTTTTAATGTCTTCACTTTTAATTCAAGCTCAAAGATCTTATCATTTGACTTAAAAAAAGCTTTAAGCAATTTATTGATTTTGGTATGTATATCATCAGGTACTTCTATGTCAAAGTGGGAATCAATTTCAAAATCTACCTCAAAGAGTGTCATAATACACATATTTGCTTCTCCACATTCTTCTGAACTCTTTGACTTAGTTTCTAATTTTTTCGAATCATTCCATGTAGTCATAAGAGATTTGCATTTCTTTTTAAATTTCTCCATCTTCTTGATTAATATTGAATGTTCATACTTGATATGTCCTAGCTTTTTGTATTCATAGCATACAATTTCCTTTTTAAACTTCTTCTCTTATTTTTTGTTGATTGCCTTACTTGCATTATTAGACTAGGTTTTATTAGGAGAAAATCTTTTAGGAAAGGTTTTCTTACATTTCTTCTTTAACCATTTGTTGAGTTTTCTAACTACAAGTGTCACATCCTTGTCCTCTTCTTTAGATGAGTCTTTTTCTTCAAATTAGCATATGTTTCTTTGGCTTTAAAAGAAAAAAAAAGAATAATAACAATAATAAATAGGTAAAGTAAAATAAAAAATACTAATAAAAAAAGAATGTTTTCATCACTTAGAAATATTATTTTTCAAATAAATAAAGATAACTAATCATTTTCCACCAGGGCCCTATTTAGAATTTCCCAAAAATAAAACCTCGATTTAGGACTTTTTTTAGAAAATTTTCTTAAATAATCAAATCAAATAAAAAACGTAAACTTGACATGTTTTCAAAATTAAAACGAATCCAATACACTAAAATTTTACAAAAAAAATTACGTATATCTGATCCCAAATAACAGAGATGATTTTGGTTTAAATTATGCAATTGATTGAATTTTATAAGGTAATTTTTTAAGGATGGTTTCAAAAAGATTAAATCTCATTTTAGAAAGTTAATGGTACATGTAAGTATTTAAAAACCTAACCCTTAAACTTGATCTTCTAGTTCTCATAACTGTTTAATAAAATTAGTTTTATCAAAAGATTACTAGTTAAATTATAACTAATCCACTTAATTGGTTATAATTTAACTCTTTTTTCTAACTTTGATCGAGTAGCGACTTTAATATGTTTCAAAACTAAAAGAACATGTTTCTTTTAAACTTTAGTTAAGGGTCAGAATTAAATAGGTAAGGTTTAATACTGATCAATTTTAAGAAGACTTATCTATTAAACCGGGAAAAAATTAAGCTCAATAGCTTCACAACTCCACTATGGATCATCAAGAGGGTTAGCCATTCAACTTTCTAAATTTAAAATTAATCTCTAAGAAATCACCTTATAAATAGTAATTTATTTATTCATTTTTTTATTATTTTTTGTCCATAATTATGCTAACTATCTTGCAAGGTTAGCCTTATTTAACTTTTTTAAAATTTATTGGAGAATTTGCTTTGTGTAACATAAATGTATGATAGAAACTATCAAACTTGGATTGTATTAAGACCTTAGGATGGAGATGCCATTGTGTAAGCTCTAGGTATTATAGTGTAACCATTGCTCAGGGTTGATTAGGCTACCTTCACTTAAACTTAATGTGAGCAATGAAAGTGTTTTGAACAAGTGAGGTCACATAAGCTTAAGGACCTTTTAGAACCTACCCTTTATACATTCACTACATTTAGAACTAATGAATAATCCAGCAAGATGGAAATGAAAAAGAAGAAAATAAGTAATAGCTTGGAGTTTCTTTAATTTCCCTTGTAATTTCACTATGTTGTAAATTTAGAGTTGATGAAAATAGGTTTTTCTTTTTGTTTTATACTTTATTGTAAATAGTAATTCTTTAATCTTGTAACAAACATTTCCTTTATAATTTAGCCTAAAGAAATGGCCTACTCATCTAACTCTATCCATTTTAGAGAAAGGTTCGTCAATAAGCCCATCAACCTCAAGTCCGCTCTAAAGCAATGGCTTTAATACTTCAATCCAAGGGAACAAGAGACCATCACCAACAAAATTAGACCCATGCTATCACTTCCTAAGGTAAAAATTGAGATCAATCTAATCAAGGCCTAACCAACTTCTAGGAACCCGAGGAAGTAACTTTTCAAGTTAGGCCTTACTTGATTAGTCAAACACTTGAAGAGTATATCTAACTATTTTAAGCCACTTCCTTAGAAGATATATACACTCCAAATTTGGAAGTGGACCCAATGAATGCATTTTTAAGGTTCCTTGGGGTTAGAAAAGCTGAAGTAAACAAGGCCCTGAAAAGTTATAATTGAAACTACATCAAATTAGAGGATTTGAAAGCCTGGTTTACCACTGAACCTAATGCCAACAATTAGGGCATCTTCTGTGGCAATCCTAAAGACTAGGGGTAGAATAGAATAAAGGCCTTTATTTTAGCTGCATTTGGGACTCTCTTATTCCATAACAGAAAGTTCCTCTTTCATTTTAAGGTCCTTAAATTAGTGAGCTAGTTTCTTAAAGGCAAATCATACGTCTTAGCCCTGCAGAACAAATTAAAAGCCTCTATATTTTGAAAGAGAAAAACAATGGTGCACTAAAGACCAACATGGCATTAGTAACGGTCTGGTTTGTAAGCCACATGAATGTTTTAGGCTTGATTTGATTTGAGGAGAATTTTCCTATAATATTGATTTGATCGATTCTTTTGTCGATAAGCTTCATCTCTTAGAAGAGAAGTCTACTTACTACTGGGTAGAAGTACTACAAAATTTCAAAGTTACTGATATCTTATGGACAACAACATGGAGCAACTTTAAGAAGGAAATCTTAGTCTATAAAAACTATCAAGCAATCCCCCTAATTAGGATGAAATGGTATATAGGCTATTATCCTAATAATATGATCAAATAGTTCAAGGGAATTCAAGATATAGTCTACAAGCCCCCCCTATTAGATACCACAACCTTGGATTATGAGGAACTTTAGGTTCCAATGCCACAAAAGATGTCTAAACTCTAAACGATCAAACAACTATGGGAAACAAGGACTATCAGCCTTAACATTGATTTAGGAGAATGGTTAGGAGAAATGGACAAGCATAGGGTCACTAAAGAATATTTGTAAGATCAACTCCATAAGATAGGGGAGATCCAATATTGAGCACTAGAGGTCATACAACCCCTACTAGCTAAACCAGACTTTGAACTTAAGACTTACATGCTCTAAGTACAAGCTTGTGTAAAAGTTATCTATGAAGAGCACAACATGTGGAAAGATCTCTTTCAGGAATCCAGACATCATTCTTGGGCCTTAAAATATCAATTGAGGATGACCCAAAAAAGGCTCAAAGAATTTGAAGAAGCAGATGAGCCTAGCCCAAGAAAGAGGAAGGAAGCACTTGCAAGATTTAGTAAGCAAAAGAAGGGAGCACTGGCCAAGTGTTAGAAGAATGTCTAGAAATAGGTATTAGGAATACCTTTTTTGTATTCTCCTTTTTTTCAAATAATGTAAAAGGGAACTCCAAAAGTTGCAAAATAATGAATAAAAATTACCATCTTGCTAGATAATTGTTGATTTTGTTTCTCTACATCCGTATGCCATACATTTTTGCATTTATTTATTTGTTTTTCATTCATCTCATTTCTTTAAAATATTTATGTGCTAACTTATTGAGAAGTAATCTTAAACCAAGTTGCAAAGATAGCTCCTAAACGCTAAACCTTCTAAAGAAGTACTATCGAAACCTACTCACAAACTAGGATGGCTAGCTAAGGAAACGACAACATCAAGAACAACAATGTGAACCCAGAAGTTGTTGATCTTACTAAGTTGAGGTTCCACTCCTTGGAATGAATAGTAGGAAAGATTGTAGATCAGCTAAGCTTCCTTGATGACAGTATCACTTTACTCCAATCTACAACACCATTAAACGAGAAAAGCTTTAAGGCCCGATATGGAAAGTATATTGAAGCCTTACCCCTTAAAGCAAAAGAGGCTTATCTTAATGTTAACCTAGCCTTCAAATCTTTCTAAACAGAACGAGTCTATCCAAATTTTAACCCAACTTTTGAATTGAACACTTACTTATTTCTGGTCAACCCAAAGCCAGAAGCAAACCAAGACTAATTAAAAGAACTAAAAAAGTGGTTAACCCAGCCGATCACTAAAAAGATGAAAATGCTCAAAGGTTATGATGGTTTTGAGAAGGTTGATATTACAAACTTCTCAACTTATGACTATGGAAGCTTCCTTGAAAAATTCAAGGTACCTAACTTTGAGAAGTACATTGGGATTGGTTGCCTTAAATTACGCACCAGATTGTATATACAAAAGATGGGCAAGTATGTATAATACAACTAACTCATGGTGTAGAATTTTTAGGACAGCTTAATAGGCTTTGCTTTAACTTGGTATATCTAATTGGATTTGAATCAAGTAAACACATAGGAAAAACTGGCTAGGGCGTTCTATGAGCAATACAAATTTAATGTTGAAGTGGCGCTAACCATGATGGACTTAGTTGCCTACGAAAGAGGAATAATGAATCATTCAAGGAATATGCTTAGAGGTAGAGATCCTTAGTTGCAAGGGTATCTACCCCCTTGACCGAGAAAGAGCTAACTTCAGCTTTCATCAACACTCTTGAGTGACCCTACTTCTCTTACCTAATCAGGTAAGCCTCCTCTAGTTTTGTAAAGGTAGTAGCAACAGAGTATCAGATTGAAAGTGTTGTCTCCTCTAGTAAGTTGCAAGAACCATCAAATAGAAGACTACCTTCTGTTAAACTTACCACTAGTAAGCCTAGAGAAGCTACTGTTGGTATGGTCAATTCAAACACCAAACCCAATGCTCGAGTCTCTTTCAAAATTAATCCTTTACTAGTTTAGCAACAATTTAGAAGCCAGTTGCAAGTCAATAGGGCCTCAAGACAGTTTACTAAGATACCAGTTTCTCTCAACTAGATCCTTAAAAAATTAAGAAAAGATAATTTGCTCCATTTTAAGCCTCCTAATGAAAGGTATAGGCTAAGAGTTTTTTATCCCAATGCCAAGTGTCAATATCGCTTGGGGTAAGTAGGCCACTTGGTAAACTCGTGCTAGATATTAAAAAATAAGATTCAAGACTTGATAAATGAAGGTACAATCCAATTAGGCTTCATAGAAGCTCCAATTCCAAACATCAACAACAACTCCCTGCATAACCATAGCCCCATCATCAACATGATATTTGACGACTCAAATCTTGCCATCTACATGATTTTTTCCAATTGAGAGTCGAAGGTCTACAAACTCTACAAGTAGGAGGAGAAGCGAGGTTCAAGGACTAAAAGGTATACCTTCCATGTACCCTTAGCCCTTGGAAGCTATAAAACTGCCCCTTTCAACTATTAGGCAGTAAACCAAGGGCAGTCGAGTTCTCTCATGGGAGGGATTACTCACTCTAATAAAATTTATGACTTGAAAGAAGACATGAAGAAGAAGAATGTGCTGGAAGAATCAAGTAACAAACCAGCTAAATACGAGGAAGGATTGTCTACCTTTACAAAAATAATCAAGTCAAGTGAGTACAAGATAATAGACTAACTCTTTAGAACTCTAGCACAGATATCACTTATGGGTTTGTTGATGGCATTTGAACCACATCGGGAAGCTCTATTTAGAACTTTGAGGGAGGTTAAGGTCCTTTATGAAATACTAGCCGAAAGAATAGGATCGATTGCTAACTCTATCCCTGTTATGGATTAGATTTCTTTCTCTAAGAAAGAGTTGAATGAGGAAGGTTATCAATACACCAAGCCCCTCTTTATAATAGTGAGGGTAAACAACATTATCACAGCTAAAGTCTTCACTGCCAATGAGTCATCACTAAATGTTTGCCCTCTTGCCACCTTGGATCTATTGGGCATCAATGCAACCACAATTAAGCTAAGTTCAACAACAGTTAGAGCTTTTGACGAGTCTAAAAGGGAAATTATTAAGGAGATCGACTTATCGATTGATATTGGCCCATAGATTTTCAACATCCGATTCTAGGTCCTAGACATCTTGAGGACCTTTAACCTTTTATTGGGAAGATCCTCGATACATTCAATAGGTGCCATACCTTCAAGTTTGCATGAAAAAGTTAAGTTCATCTCAAATGGCCATGTCATAATGATTTTGAGTGACTAGGATAATGAAATACATAAAAAAAATGGCTATAAACTACATTAGTGTTGAGGAGCAAGAGGACTTTAGGCTTTAGATGTTTGAAAAAGTGTATATGATTTTCAATCAGAGGAAATATGAGAGGCTAAAATTTAAAGAAGGGTTGGTTGGTACTTATGGGCTTAGCTATATGCTAACTACGATGGAAGAGTTGCAAAACTTGTAAGTGAGGAGCAAGAGAGGTGACAAATTGTATAACGCCCTAGTGACCTTTCCATCATTGATAAAGACATTCATCCGGGTTGATGTTTAGACCTCAAAACTTATTAAATAGGATACGCTCAGCAAGAATGAGATAATGGACCCATCCCACAAGATCCAGCCCCTGAATAATTGGTTCTCTATCCCTATGAATAGCGATGAGTCTTCTCCAAGGTAAAGGATGAATCATGATTTAGTATTTTCTTAAGCTTTGTAATAATTACCTTTGTTCTACAAACATGTACTTGAAAGAACTGTTTAATCTAATAAAAGAACAGTTTCCTTTTCCTTCATTACACTCCATTTGTCCATTACTTACTTTCCTTTCTTTACGTACTTTTGACCTAGATCTAATGCTCTAAATAAAAGCTAGGGATACCTTGCGTAAATAGGTGATGAACATATTGATATCACTTCCAACCCCACTAGGTTAGTCATTGAGAGTGATGTTAATGACCATAGTAACTTACAAGAAAGTTGGCAAAGATATGAAATGGGTATAATTTCCATTAATGAGTTGATCGAGACAATTAATGTTGGGATTGATGACAACCCCAAAGTTTTGAAGATTGGAAGGAATTTAAAAGAAGAACATATGGTAGAAATGATCGTACTCTTATCTGAGTATTAAGATGTGTTTGCATGGTCTTATAAAGATATGCCTAGTTTAGATCCATCGATTGTGGTCTACTATTTTCCTATACGAGAAGATGTCAAACCTAAGAAGCAGAAGCTAAAGTGACTCTAACTAGATCTCTTGTTGAAAATTAAAGAAGAAGTCAAAAAGTTATTGGAGGTTGATTTCATTTATGTGTTTGATTATTCTAAATGGGTAGCTAACGTCATGCCAGTGATGAAGAAGAACGGAAAAGTTAGAGTGTGCATGGATTTTTGAGACCTCAACTAGGCAACCTTTAAAGTTGCCCTATATTGATGTCTTAGTGGATAATATAACTGGGAACCATCTCTTCTCTTTCATGAATGGATTCTCCAGATATACTCAGATTCGAATATCTAAAGAAGATAAAGCTAAGACAACGTTCTTTACAACTTAAGGTACATTTTGTTGCAAAGTAATACCTTTCGAACTCAAAAATGCCGCGGCAACTTACTAAAGAGCCATGGTCGTAATCTTTCATGACATGATGCGTGAAGAAGTTGAAGTGTATGTGGGATATGATTGTAAAGTCTAAAGAGGAAGAAAATCACGTGGATAACCTAAGAAGATTGTTTGATAGGTTGAGAAAATTCTAATTAAAGCTTAACCCATAAAAGTGCGCCTTCGGAGTAACTTTAGGGAAATTATTGGGTTTTACAATTAGCTAAAGGGGGTATCGAAGTAGACCTTGATAAAGTCAAAGCAATAGTTGACTTGCCCCCTCCATGCACACTTAAGGAAATTAGAGGCTTATTGGGTCGCTTGAACTATATAGCCCGGTTTATATCTCAACTTACAGATAAATGCCATCCCTTGTTTAAGTTGTTGAAAAAGAATGGCAAAATAAATTAGGATGAAGAATGTGAGCAAGCCTTCACAACAATCAAAGAGTACCTTAGTAACCCTTAAACTTGGGAAACCTTTATTTTTATATCTTGCAATATTACCAAAATCTATGAGGTGTATGCTTGATTAAAAGGATAGGGAGGGAAAAGAGTGGGCCATATACTACTTGAGTAAAAAGTTTACTATAAGGGAATACAAGTATTTAGAAATTGAAAGAATGGGCTGTGCTTTGGTCTTAGTAATGCATCGTCTCAGGTAATACACACTTTATTACCAGATTGAATTGTTAACCCGATACAATCCCCTAAAGTACTTAGCAGATAATCTGGCCCTAATTGGTAGAATCTCAAAGTGGCAAATGTTGCTATGGGAGTTCGACATTACGTACATGAAGCAAAATTCAATTAATGGGTAAGCTCTAACGGATAAATTAGTAGAAAATCCCTTTAATGATACCCTTCAAGAGATATAAGTCAAATTTCCCAATGAAGATATCTTAGTAGCTAAAGGAAGTTTTGATGAAGAAAAAGATGATGAACCCCTGAAGTGGAAGTGTTCTTTGACGGAATTGCAAACGTGTCTAGGTGTGGAATTGGGGCAATACCGATATCCCCTAAAGGTACGTAGTTCTCTGTAGCTGTAAGGCTCGTTTTCCCATACACTAATAATATTACTGAATATGAGGTATGCAACATGGGACTCATTATCGGCCAAGCTTGGGGAGAATACAAAATGAAGGATCTTAAACTAATACCTTACCACTGGTACTTAATGGAATTAATGTAGAAATTTAAAGAAATTACTTTCACTTATGTACCGAAGATATAAAATCAATTTACTGATGCATTAGCCACTCTAGCATCTATGGTCCAAATATTCAATAGAGTCGAAATTCAACCCCTCACCATTGAGATTGAAGAAAAGCTTACCTTCTGTCTAGCAATCAAAGGTACACATGACGAAAAGCCTTGGTATCATGATATTAAAATGCTCTTACAATAAGGCACATACCTTGAAGAAGCTGAGAAAGAGGATAGAAAGATGACAAAAAAATTGGCTATACAATTCCTATTAAGCGAATCTACTTTATACCAACAATCATTTGATGGTATGCTTTTAAGGTGTATAGATGACAAAGAGGTTGAGATTTTGATGAATGAAGTATACGAAGGAGTATATGGTCCCCACATAAACGAATACATGCTCACTAAAAATATTATGAGGTTAGGATATTACTAATCAATGATGGAAGGCAATTGCATCAAATATGTCAGGTATTGTCACTTGTACTAAATTTATGCAAATAAAATAAATGTCTTGCCTTAAGAATTACGTACACTCTTTGCACTATAGCCATTTTCAATGTGGGGCATAGACATCTTTGGCTTGATCACTCTAAAGGCATCCAATGGTCATTGCTTCATATTGGTTGCTATCGACTAATTTAATAAGTAGGTCTAGACCTCATCCTATTCAAATGTTACTAAAGGGGTAGTGGTCAAGTTCATTAAGAGAGATATTTTGGCTTGATACGAGGCTCTAGAAATAAGCATCACTGATAATAGCATAAATCTCAACAATAAGCTTATGTCGGAGTTATACTGACAATTTAAGATTATCTATAGGAACTTTACACCTTATTGACCTTAGATGAATGGGGTTGTCGAAGCAACTAACAAAAATCTTAAAAGGATAATTGAAAAAATGGCTATTACATAGAAGGATCGGCATGAGATGTTGCTGTTCACACTCATGGCATGTCAAACTTCCATTAGAATATCAATAAGGGCAATGCCTTACTCTTTAGTGTATGGCACCAAAGCGATGTTACTAATAGAGGTTGAAGTTCCATCTCTTAGAGTGCTATTAGAAACCCAGTTGGATGAAACCAATTAGGAAAAGAAACGCATTGAGTAGCTGAATTTGATTGATGAGAAAAGATTGATAACCTAATATCATAATCAGTGCTACCAACAAAGAATAGTTAAAGCTTTTAACAAAAGGGTATGGCCCTGGAACTTCAAAGAGGGTGATATAGTGTTGAGAAATGCTATTCCCAATGCACAAGACTCTAAAGGAAAATTCGCTCTCAATTATGAAGGCCCTTATATCGTGAAGTGAATGTTACCAAGAGGAGCTTTAATTTTGTTCCAGATGGATGGTCTAAAATTGAGAGACCTTGTAAATGTTGATGTTGTAAAGTTGTATTACCTAAGAAAATTAATGGAAATTTTTACTCAAAACACAAAAATCCCAATTGTCTTAAATGTCATTATGGTCTATTTTTCATCTTCTACAAGCAAACTTGGTATCTATAGTAGTTATCAGCGTTGGAATTGTCTTCATCCTTTTTCTTGCTCTATCAAAAGGTCCAGTTCCCTTACTTTAAATGAACCCATATATTGAAAACATGAGAGAAGTTGAAAGTGAGATATAGAACATCGGTAATTAACAAAGCTCTTTAAAATACTTTATTACAGATTGATCCTCCTTGAAGGCAGTTTTATTGTCTTCTTTTCAGGGAAAAGTGAAATCCAAATGGGATATCACCTCACAACAAATATTTACTAGTCAAGGATAAAGGTTTCAGTTCATAAAAGACAATTAATTGATGGATAAAAATAGTTGGTGGCATTTTGTATCAAGTTAATTTCCATGACTTCTCTAAAGGGCCAG
Organism: Lumnitzera littorea; assembly: GCA_024138015.1. Taxonomy (NCBI): domain Eukaryota; kingdom Viridiplantae; phylum Streptophyta; class Magnoliopsida; order Myrtales; family Combretaceae; genus Lumnitzera; species Lumnitzera littorea. Next base: position 99,494,635 of record JAMXBB010000007.1, read on the forward strand.
TGAAGCCTCAAAGGCTCCATGACAAGCTCAGTTGGGTTGATGACAAGGGATCAAAAATTGAATTCATTTTGAAGAATGAGTCAGTTGGTTTTGACAAGACTTTTCAAAGAAAGGTTCAATAGTTTAGGTGCTATTGGCAAGACTAGGTAAGTACCTCTATACGATGTTAGCATATTGGTTCTTAAACATTGCATTTGCATTTAGATTATATCTCCTTAGATAGTAACCAGTATTTACGACTCCTTCTCCTAATAGTCTTTTAAGTAGAATTTTTAGCCAGCACATAGGGTGCTTCCCCTTTATACCATCTTTCCGGTCTTAGTCAACTTTTAAAGGCGTTATCCCAACTCATAGGGTGCTTCTCTTCTTCATTTTCTTTTAGCGAGCCTGTTAGGCGCTTTCCTTTGCCAATTGCTCTTAAGTGAGCCCATAGGGCACTTCCTTTCATCATCAATTCCTTTTAGTGAGCCAACAAAGCACTTCTTCTAAGATAATTAAGGTTTACTAGTCCCTTTAAGATGCTCCCACCTAGGTTAGTTACCTCAGAGTAGCATGACTAGATTTTTCAAATCAATTCCAATTTAGGGTTGCTAGTCCCTTAGAGATGCTTTCACGTAGGTTAGTTAGCTTAGAGTAGCACGATCAAGTTTTCCAAATTGATTCCAATTTAGGGTTGCTAGTCCCTTAGAGACGCTTTCGCCTAAGTTAGTTAACTTAAAGTAGTACGAGTAGGCTTTTCAAACCAATTCCAATTTAAGGTTGCTAGTCTCTTAGAGACGCTCTTGCCTAGGTTAGTTAGCTCAAAATAACATGACCAAATTTTCCAAATTGATTCCAATTTAGAGTTACTAGTACTCTAGTGACACTCCCACCTAGGTTAGTTAGCTTATAGGGACATAACCAGGTTTCATTTTCTCCTTAGGGTCTTAGTTAGCTCAAGGAGCACTTCGCTTAGGTTAGTTAGCTCATAAGGGCATGAATAGGTTTTATTTTCTCCTTAGGGTCATAGCAACTTAAGGAACACTTCGCCTAGGTTAGTCAAATCATAAGGGCACGACCAAGTTTCAATTCCTCTTTTAGTTTTTCAGCCAACTCTTAGAGCGACTTCTCTCTCTCTCACCTTTTGCCATTTATCAAATCCCTAATGGACCAAACTTAGGTAGTTAGCTACGCTTCTTAAGGAAAATCTTACCCTTGGGGTAAAAATAATGTCTCATTTGTTTTTGTGGTAAAATTTTACTTAAACTTTGCTACAAAGAGAAGCAATTGTAAACACCCCTTTTTTTGCCACCTCCTCTTTTATTTTTAAAATTTATAGGTTAAGGTAAAGGGTCCTAATTTAGAAAAAACTAAAAAAATTTAAAAATTAAAAAAAAAATAGAAAATTTAGAAAACTACAAAAAAATAAAAAAACTTACAAAAATAAAATAAAATAATTATAAAAATAAAAAATATAGAAAAATCTCAAAAAGTAAAAATTTAGGAAATTCAAATAAGTATTTAAATAATAAGTTTTAGTGTTTTAATAATAAATTTTTTATTTTTAGTGTTTTAATTAAGAGATGAGTATTAGGCTTAGGTTTAGATTTAAATTTAGCCCAAGCAGACCTTATCCATATGTGTAAACCTTGTTTATATGTGTAATTTGATTACACATATGGATAAGGTACAGGCCAACGGCATAATGGCATAATGGTTTAGCACTCTAACTTAATATTGTATATGGCTTAAAGGTCTTAGGTTCGAATCTCATTAAAGGTAGAAAATGCCTTTTGTTTTTCTAAAAAACATACCCGCTACGTCTCATGATATTACTGGGCCATGTGTTCGGTTATAACACGTGGCACTACATATACACCACTTTATGCACACGTGTAATTTACATACAGTATGTCATGGACACGTGTTAGCTACATGGCTGAAACATGGAATGACACATCATCGGCTAAGTGTCTTTCAGGATACGTGGCAGTTCCCTATTAGATCGCATAGCTGATGTAACGCCACGTCAATACCTCTTTCTCTTTCTTTCCTTCACTTTTTCTCCTTTTCCCTAGTAAAACAGCTGTACCCCCTTCACTTGGCCTCATTTTTTGCATAATTTCCATGCTTAAACACACCAATTAATGAATGATTCTTGTTCTAGACATAGAATGTTTTGAATTGAAATTGAAATCACGTTCAGATACAACCATTTAATGAGTCAAATCGAGCTCTAAAAATTGAAAAAAGCTGGAATACATAACTTTTCATTCGAGATTAAATCTCCATGATTCAAGCTATGAAATGAGTTTCGAAGCTTCCACTTGATCCTTTTGACAAAAACAGAAGTTTGGGATGCGATTTTTGACCAGTGATTCACTTCCATTGATTGCAATCCAAAGGTTAAGCATTCAAAACCCAACTAAATTCGATTCTTCGAATTAATTGGATTTTGGTCCTTTCCTTAGTTTCTTAGGCTTAGATTAGTATAAAGAGGGTTAGAACTAAACAAATCACTCACTTCTAATCTCAAAAAAGACACTTGCGACATCTTTCTCTCTCTCCTCGCGGCTAAGCTTCCTCTCTCTTGCTCAAGCTTTGATTGAAGCTCTTTGAATCAAATTAAGCAACTTACGGAACTCCCCACACTTCAAGTTCACGAACCTAACACTACCACCACATCCAGCCACCTTCAATTGAACCCAACACCTTAGCTGACTTCACCGTATCTTAAAACCCCTAACCTAACTACCACTACATACCTAGCAACTCCCATCGACGCCTAGCCAACACCATCACCGCTACTTCCTTCTGACAACCACCTAAACACTAACCAAACTCTATAGCATTTTCCTTACCCCCCGTAAGCCCAATAAAATATTCATCAAAACAATCTTCCCCACTCAGTTCGGTGTCTAAATCATCCAAGAACATAACCCACCACCGTCGCTGCTATTTAAGAAGACTTGGGACCCAACCCAGACATAGACCGGACTAACATAACCCAAATTTGACTAAACCAACTTGAAGACCCAAATTTGACCCGCGCTTGCAAGCTTTTGACCCGCGCTTGCAAGCTTTTGGTCTAGCCTCTTTGTTTTCTTTGTAATATTTTCTATATATTTTTTATTTTATTTATGATTATATTTTCGATTATACTTGTAAAAAGAAAAAAGATCAAAAAAAGAGAAAAAGAAAAAAAGAGAGAAAAGGAAAAAGAAAAAAAAAACAGGTAGGTTTAATTTTATTTTATTTCGCAAAACACAATAAGAAAAAAAAATAAGTAAAGTAAAATAAGAAAATAATAAAAAAGAATCTTTTCATCACTTAGAAAAATTATTTTTCAAATAAATAATGATAATTAATCAATTTCCAAAACTAGGGCCCTATTTCAAATTTCCCAAAAATAAAACCTTAATTTAGGACTTTTTTTATAAAATTTCCTTAAATAATCAAATCAAATAAAAAACATAAACTCGATGTGTTTTAAAATTAAAACAAATTTAACATACTAAAATTTTACAAAAACAACTACATTTGTTTGATCCCAAATAGCAAGTATGTTGGCACCTCTAGGGCGACGTAAAAAATGAAAAAACTTGTTTTTTTTTTCTTTTTAGTTTAAATTATGCAATTTAATTAATGATTGATTGAATTTTATAAGGTAATTTTTAAAGGATGATTTTGAAATGATTAAATCTTATTTTGAAAAGTTAATGGTATCCGTAAGGGTTTAAAAACCTAACCTTCAGACTCAATCTTCTAAGTCTTAGAACCGTTTAATAAAATTGATTTTATCAAAAAAACCAATAGCTAAATTATAACCAATCCTTCCAATTAGTTATATTGGTTATAATTTAACTCCTTTTCTCGACTCCTATCGAGTGGCAACTCTAATATGTTTCAAAAATGAAAGAATCAGTTTTCTTTAAACCTTAGTTGAGGGCTAGTATTAAATAAATAAGGTTTAATATTAATCGGTTTAAAGAAGACTTATCAATTAAACCAGGAAAAAATCAAGCTCGACAATGATGGATTGTATTCCAATCAAAAGGTTGGAGCCTTTCAATTTTCTCACCTATTCACTCTTTTGTGGTAGCATGTGTGATAGCTGTCATCCTAGCCTTCATCATGCTATAAGGGCTGACAATTGTCAAACATACAATAACCGTCAGATCTCTAGTTCATAAAACATTAGTCCATACTTAACCATCTAATCAGTACATTATTCCCATCAGAAGTGTGTTAAGGTTACAAAGGGAAATCGCTCATATATAAAGGATTTTTCATATTAGGAGTAGATTTCTTTGCTTTATTCTCATTTGTATCCACAAGTTCTTGTTTGCTTTCAACATCTCATCTTCATCTTCTAAATTCCCAAAAATTCATGATTTTATCATATAGCTTCAATCAGGTATGGTTCGAAGCATTCTTCATTGACTTGTTCTTTTAGATTCTGAGGTTGCTGAGGTCGAAGCTACTTCTCCCCCATAAACAAGGAACAACTCGACATGTTCTTCAAGTAGCTCGACAGATAGCATAATGGAGCATTGGGAGAAACTCACTCGCATCAATGCTCTTCTATTGGATAATTATCTAGAAGATAAGCATGGAAGGTCTGTTGATAGGTACATGTATAAAAATGTAGTTCATTTCACCGATTCTCTAGATGGAGTGGTAAGTGGTGTCGTTAAAACAATAGTCTCAAACTATAACAAATGTTGGTAAGATCTTCCTAAGGCATGGAATCTACATAGACCAAGCGAAGAGGAGAGAATGTGTTTTCCAAAGGAGCGTGAGTTTCACATATACTTGAAATACCATGATTTTGGACTACGCTTCCAATTCTCAGCTTTCATTAAATAGTTTTTTAATTACTTCCAGATTGCACCGAATATGTTTTCATCGAACACATATTGACTTCTCTTAGTGTTCGAAATCATTTGTGAGGAGGTTGAGGTTAGGGCTATGCCCCAGCTTTTCAAATATTTCTTCATGATAAGAAGGTAACTTGATGGTTGGCATTTTGTAGTTACTCAGCATAGTCGTAAGTTTATGGATGGGTTAGAGTCTAAAATTCATAAGTGGTATGATAAGTTTATTTCCATTATGTTAGATGAAGATCTAGATTTTTGGACCCAATGGATCGAGCCTATCCATACAAAAGATATTGATTTGGTGCCGAATGATGCTATTATCGCTAAAAAGATATAAGAAAGAAAGAAGAACAAGATGTTCTTTTGGGATGCCAAGAGGATAATATGGTGCTATGAGAATAGGGAACCAATTTTTTTTTTTAGAAAGAAGGTAGGTGTTAGAGTAATTATCGTGCTAAGTAGAGCTATAAGAAGAAAATTGTTCTTATGACTTTGGGGGGAGAATAATCACCTTTGAGCTTTGATTGGAATGAATCTCGTAAGTGATTCATTTACCTCTCTTTAATTTTTAATATTATTATCATTTGTTGTAGATACGGGTGTAGGCAATGTTGATCCCGCAAAGTTGTTGGCCCAAGCAAAGGCTAAAAAATTAAAGTTAGACAAACGTACAAGCATTAAGGTGCTTGTTGCTTAGATAATAGCATTGAAAAAGGCTACACAAGAGAAGGCCACAAAATAGACTGTTGTTGATAAAAAGGTTGTTTGTCCTACTAGGAAGGGTCAAAGCACTGAACAACCTAGAGCTGTATAGGCTACACCCAAGGCAATTCCCCCAACTAAGAACACTCCTTGGGAGGAAATGCTGGGAGACTTGTGCCGAGAAATCGATGATAATAGTGGCATTGAGGTCATTCATTATGGTGTAGTTGAAGGCCCATCAGGTTAGATAAATAATGAACAAGTCCCATGAAGAGGAGTGGGAAGGAGCTTATCGGTTAGCTTCCATCAAAGAAATCCAAAACTTTGGATGAAAAGATGAAGGAGGCCATAAAGAATAAGGCTTTCAGCATCAGTAGTGCCAAGTTCATCCTTAACTGCAAGGTGGACAAGTACTTTGTTTGGTGTTGGAGCCACAACATCCTGTACACTGACTTGGCCTTAGGTGACAAGACAAAATCTTTAGCTTTGATGGAAAGAGTCATTTTCCCTAAGGATAGGGAGATTGCAAAGAAGGACGTTAATAAGGTAGATGGTTGTAATAAATCACACATTATTGCTAAATTGTATGATGTGAGTACCAATAAACTCTTTACTTACAGCATATGTTCTGTTGCTGACATAATCTTGTTTGTATGTAGATTAGCAACCACGTTTTAATGGCTTTTGATGAAGCCGATGGTATTACGTTCACTAATTTCAGAAGTTACGCACTAATAGGAAAAATTAGCTCCTTTTTAAAATAGTAGAATCAATATACTACTAATCGATCAAGCTTGTAAATTTTGATAAAAACTTGTGGAAACCGCAAAAACTTTAGCAAGCGTATCGGTCAATTAGTAGTATAGGGTGAGCTCCAAGGTTGTATTTCCTAAAGGAATGGTATGCTAGCTATCAACCGTTTTGGTAATATTCATATCTAAGTAGGCTAAATAAAATTTGATTCATTTGTTAAACAAAACTTAACAATTAACTTAATGCTGATAAATAAGTGATTCTAATACCAAAAAGGATAAAGATATGATTTTTATTATACCATCTAATTCTAAGAGCAATTCCTAATTTAACAAAGCACAGGATTTCAACACTCCAATGATTACAATTAAGAATCAAGTAAATGAATTAACAAGAGACATGATGTTTGAATTCTTCTATTGTTCATGTGCATATAAATTAAAGATTGATTCCAAAAGTGAAATCTTAAATGAATCAACATGTATCAACGATTAATCCAAGTTAAACAAACATGGAAATGACTAAAAATCATGCTTCACACATAATCCCAATCTACACACATTCCTTCACAAGTGAAATACATGTTCAATGCTTGAAACCCATAACACATGGAACACATAATTGTAATAAACAACACAAACACCAAATATTAATCTATTAACATTAAAATATTCATAATCTTCATGAATACAACTAAATTACAAAGTTAAACAATATCCTAAAACAGCAAGAAATCGGGTAGAGAGAGAAATCGCCTAATAAGAGGAGTTCCAATCTTCAATCCATATTGGAATGATGTTTTTCATGCATCCTAGAGTTGAAATCTACTAAAACTAACTTAATCTAAGTTAAATCTAATCTAAAATAACCTAGGAAGGTGAACCCAAAAAACCTTAGAGAGAAAAGAAGAAAGGAAGTTGAAAAAGAAAGAAATTTGCATCTCCTAAATGAGCTGTGAATTGCAGCTTTTTATATTAAGAAGGTACCATCTTGACTGTAGCTGGGACTAGTAGCATGTCGGTAGACACTGTCATGACGATATTTGGGACTACCATTAGGATGGTATAGTCTACTCTTTGCAATACTCGCGAAGGTTCTATTCTAAACACCAGCTTGACAATAGTTGGAATTACCATTAAGTCAATGGTTCTTGCTCCATGTCTTCATCTCCTTTTTTTTTTTTTTTTTTTCTTTCCCTTTTAGGCTTCTCTTGTGGGGGCATGGTAGCTCAAAGACTTGCAAGAACAAGCACAAAGAGCTTAAATTCTTCAAATAAACATAATTTTTTATCATTGAAACATAAAAATATGAATTGTACTTGTGTTAAGAAATTATATGTGATTTTAATAAAAATTCGTATACTTTGGCCCAAAATTCTATTAAATCACATATAATTGTTACCAAAATCCTTTAGATAAGAGTGTAGTTTTGAACACTTATCAGCCAATAAGGAGATGAAGAAGGTAACATTTCCATGTAGATGTTATTGTTCTGTTGAGAACTAAACCTTACTTTATCGTTGTCAACTTAATGTAGAAGGTTGAAGATGCATGTAATTCCTCGAAGGCTCATACTACTGCAGTTGAGAGTGTAAGGATTAAGACCAAGACGAAGGCCAAGAGACCTTAAGAAGAGCTAGCGGCCAAGAAGTTAGCGCATTCCTTAGTGGTCGATGAAGTTTTGGGCCTCAAGGTGAAGTGCGAGGAGCTATACAAAGAGATTGAGGACTTAAAACAGAAGCTCTACAAGAAATGAAAGGAGTACTGGGGGTTAGGTCGAATGCTCAACTCGATGACCTGTGAGGAGGATAAGCTTAGGATGTGAATAAAAGAATTAGAGATAAATGACTCCGAACTGCAGTCTTGTGTTGTCGAATTAGAGGAGGTAGTAAAGAATAAGCCTTCGGTTGAGGAAGCATTGGAGATTGTTACTCCTAGTTGGCAATATGAGAAATTGTTGAAGAGAAAACTCTTGCAGGGGGTTTAATAGGTGTGGGAAGAATTTTGAAAGTTCACCCTGACTATGACCTCTCTTGTTTAGACTTTGTCGACATTGATGACAACAATGTCGGTAGTGGCAACGAAGAGGTCAGCGATGAGGTAGAGACTGAGGTTAATGGTTAAGGTGATAATGAGGTCGATGTTGAAGCTCCTGTTGAAGATGAAGAGAGGTCATCAAAGGAGACCCCTTATGTTTATAAAGAGACATCTGCCCGCTTCAAAACCCCCAGTGTTGGAAAAGAAATAAGCTCTAAGAGGGTCCCATCTTCTTCCGATCAAGACAATACCTTGGCTTAATCAAAGAAAAGGAATGCTTTAGATCCTTGAATTTTCATTAATTTGTATTCAACACTCTTATATGTTGTATGAACTAGTTATGGTTGATGTACTAACTATTTGTTGTAATGCATCATTTGGCATTTAAACACTTTGCCTTTGGTATGTTTCATTATTTATGTAAATTACAAATCCTTTGCACATTTTATTTTACATGCAATATGTTAGTTTTTGGTACGTTTTATTTCAGGTGCAATATGTTAATTTTCGGCACATTTTATTTCATACACAAAATGTTTGTTGTCTTTTCAAAGATAATGTCCGTTAGTCGCATAGGACATGAACTAGTTTCCTTCTTTGAGCCATGAGATTGCCTATAAGAAATAACTAAATTCATTCTTTGACTTCTCAGCTTATATTAAATAAGAATTGACATTATTTGACAATTTATAAAGTTTGCAAACCATTATAGGCCTAAACTCATTAAATACTAGTTTGTTCGTTATGCAACCAGAACTTAATAGTAATCTGTTAATCATAAAATGATCGGGAATAAAAATGAGTTACCATTGAAACTTGAAATGAACATTCACTCTTGAAACATAATGCAGCCCATCGCCTTGCAAAGCCTTAAATAGAAATAAACCATGACATCAAAGAGATTAATTAAAATAAAACTTTAAATTCTTAACATTACATGCTCGAAGGATGATTGTTGCATCCAACCTTTTAGCTGATAAGCCTCTTCGCCTACGACTTCCCAAATCTTGACAAGATCCTCTTAGTTTGCGTCAAGTTTTCCTTAACTATCTCGCGCACTAGTCGCTTCCAATTTTTGGCAAACCAGATCGCTAAGTCAACAAACCTTGTATTTCACTTTTTAGTTGTAATATTTGGTTGCTCTATGCTGATATGCAGCTACTCTTGCCCTTGCAACATCTCTGATTTCTTCAGTAGTATATAAATTGGTCATAAGACCAACTTAGTTAACCATTACATCAAAATTTTGTATACGAAGATTGGGTAAATCTAATTCAATCGACAGTACAGCTTTTGACCCATATGTAAGCCTAAAAGGCATCTCTTTCATTGAAGTCCTATGGATGGTCCTATACCCCCATAAAATGCCTAACAATTATCTGCCTATTTATACTTTACTCGATCAACTTTCCTCTTTAAACTATGTAAAATAATCTTGTTGATAGCTTTTAGTTGCCCGTTGGTCTGAGGGTAAGCCATCAATGTGTAATTTAGTCGAATGCCCTGTTTCTCACAAATGCTTAGAATTCATTATTATCAAATTGTGGTCCATTATCAATGATTATCATAAAATGGGACCTTAAATCTTGATATGATAAAATTGAAAATGAATGCTTCCACCTTCTATTAAGTGATTATAGCCACTACTTCGGCCTTTGCCCATTTTGTTAAATAATCCATGGCAACTATGACAAATTGCCGCTAGGTTGTAGACTTTGGAAATCGTCTGAGTATGTTTAATCCTTACTGAGCAAAGGGCCATAGACTAGTGAGGCTGTGAAGTTCAGTAGGAGACACATTGCTCAGTGCCTCATGTTTATGACATTACGGACATTTTCGAATAAAGAATCTTGCATCTTCCTTCATAGTCGACCAATAGTAGTCAAGTTGCAATACATGGACATATAAGGTTTATCCCTTCACATGATTGTTGGAAATACCATCGAATAGTTCAGAAAGTACTCATTGTGTGTCCTTTGGTAAAATGCAACGAAGGTAAGGCTAAGAAATGTTATGTTTTTATAACTAATCATCTATCGGTGTGTAGTTTGTAGCTTGATAAATCAACATTTGGCCTCTTTTCTATCATCAGGAAGGAGACCATCCTTCAAGTAATCCATGATTAGGTCCATCCAAGACTTTTCCTTTAGGCAGGGAGCTAATTTGCAACTCTGCCCAATAGTTTGTACGCTCTTATTAGGAAGATATTCAATAAAGAGTTGTCAATCAAATCGGGAAGTACCATACTGGCTAGTTTTGACAATTTGTCAGTAGCAATGTTCCTGCTTCTTAGTATTTTCTCAATCGAAGACTACTGGAACTCTTCCATAAGCGCTTGTACTATCGATAAGTACTTGCCCATTATTGCTTCTTTTGCCACACAAATTCCCCTTACCTGATTCCCAACAAGTTGCGAATCGAAGAAAACATCAACTTTCTCAGCACCAACCTCTTTTGTCAATTTGAGTCCAACTATCAAGGCTTCATACTCAACTTCATTGTCGCTTGCTAGAAACCTAAACTTCAAAGCATAATTAACTTTCACATTGTGGGGTCCTTGTAGAATTAGATCCGCTTCGTATCCTTCCTTGGTAAAGGAGCCATCAACATATAAGTTCTATTTTGGCTTCTTTATCATCTTTATGTTGTCCTCTTCACTAGTGAATTCAGCCACAAAATCTGCTAACACTTGAGCTTTCAATGCCATTCTAGGTTTTTATTGCACACCATAGACACTTAACTCTAAAGAGTATTTCATCATTCTCCTTGAGGAGTCCAATTGTTATAAAGCTTGCTACAAAGGCTGATCTATTAGGATAACAATTTGATGTGCCTCAAAGTATGGCTTTAACTTTCTCTTCGATAGAACCACTGCCAACACAAACTTCTCGATTTTTGTATATCGGTGTTTTGGTCCTTGTAAAACATTGCTCAAATAATAAATCAGTCGATGTTCTTTACCTTCTATTCAAACCAAGATAGAAAAAAGTGCTCAGCTACTAACTGAGAGATATAGATATAAATTTTTTACTAGTATTGGTGTTGATAGAACTAATGGTGACATAAGGAACTCCTTCAGGTTGCCAAAGGCTTTCTTACACCTGTTCGTCCACTTGAAATCTTTTTGATTCTTTAAGATTTTAAAGAATTCTACACATTTGTCGGCACTTCTCAACATAAATCTATTTAAGGTAACTATTCACCCTGTTAACTTCTAATCTTCCTTTACTATGTAGGGGGACTTCATGTTCCTAATGGCATCAATCTTCCTTGGGTTTACTTTAATGCTACGTTAAGTGACCATATAACCAAAAAATTTTCTAGAAATAGCACCAAAGACACTTTTGTGGGTTTAACTTCATATTATACCTCTTTAGAGTGCTGAATGTCTCTTTAAGATTAACAAGATGCTGGCTTTCTAATGTGCTTTTTACTATCATGTTATTGACATATACCTTAACATTACGGTGAATTTGGGGCTTATACATCTTGGTGACAAGCCTCTGATAAGTCGCACTGGTGTTTTTTAGCCCGAAAGGCATTACTGTGTAATAATACATCCCAAAGTTAGTGACAAATGATGTATGAACCTCGTCCTCCTCGTCCATTTTGATTTGATTGTAACCAGAAAATGCATCCACAAATGATAGCAAAGCGTATCCAGTAGTTGAATCAACCAATTGGTCTATTCTTAATAAGGGGAAACAGTTTTTAGGAGAGGCATTGTTCAAATCCGTAAAGTCTATGTACATATGTCATTTGTCATTAGACTTCTTGACCAGCACACAATTGGCTAGCTAAATTGGATAAGGCTCTTCCCTATTGAACCTTGCCTTGAGTAGCTGTTTGTGTGTGGCATTAGATTGCATGATGTGATATGTGAGTGCGTGTTGTGTTCTATGAATGTATGCAAGACATTGGCGTGTGAGTGTGAGTAGGAGTATGGGCTATGTATGACGTGACAAGAAGTGTGTAGGTTTATTGTGTGTGTGAGGACAATAGGACGTAAATTGCAATGTATGTGGCGTATATGGAAATTATATGTTGAATGGATTATAGAAATATGAACTTTGAAAATGTATAGGAGATGTATGGAGTTTGTGAGTGAAAAAACTTAAAAATTTTCACAGCTAAAACTACTATTTATAAGCTATTCACTTGAATCTTTTAGATTTTTTTGTTGTGGAGATTAATTCTTAACAAATTCAATATTGATAAGATACGATAATACTCGATTTGGAATTATTAAATTCATTAAAGATTTAATTCAGTTTTTAGAAATATTACACTTATTTTGGCTTTTTATGTTGGACTTGATTCAGTTCATCTTAATTTAACCCAAAATACATATTAACCTATTTAATAATTCCTAAGTTTATTTAGCTCAATATAAATTAGATTAAAAAAAATCCACTTCATATTGGACTAGACTAAAAATATTTTAATGAAGCTCAACTATTCAATGACTTAGAATTTATTAAATTGAATGTACATTTTCAACCATTATTCGATTTGACCCTAAACAATTGACTCGACTAGACACTTTTATTATTATCATTTTTTAGTTTATTCTAGTATTTTTCATTTATTTATTTTTATTTTTTAAACTTGGCCCAATAAATAAAATAATTAAAAAAACCTAAGGGTAGCAAAAATAAGGTGTCTACAAGTACTCGATCAAACTTTACTATAAAGACAAAAGAGATACTCATTTTTACCGAATCCTGTCTTAAATTGATAGAGTGAAGATTACTGACTTAAATGGTTATCTGAGTAGTGTCTCATTTTGAAAAAGAATACCGACTTGAAAGGTTGATGCAAAGAATAAACTACCCCTCTTGAAAGGACGAAGCGAAGGAATAGGAGGCCTGTCTTGAAAGGATGGGGCAAAGGAATAAGAGCTTATTTTGAAGGGATAAGGCAAAGGAATAGGAAACTTGTCTTAAATGGATAGGGTAAAGGAGTAAGAGCCCATCTTGAAGGGACAAGGCAAAGGAATATGAAGGCCTATCTTGAAAGGATAGGACAATAAATTAGGGTTCTTATTTTGAAAGGATAAGGCAAAAAATTAGGAAGGGAGGGGCCTATCTTGAAAGGATAGAGCAAAAGATTAGAGGGGGCTATCTTAAAAGGATAAGGCAAAGGAATAAGGGGCTCGTCTTGAAAGGATGAAGCAAAGGAATAAGAGAGCCTATCTTGAAAGGATAGGAAAAAAGATTAGGGTACTTGTCTTGAAAGGATAGGCTAAACGAATAGGCCAAATGAATAGGGGGTCTATCTTAAAAGAATATGGCAAAGGAATAGGAGGCTCATCTTGAAAGAATAAGACAAAAATCAAGGTGTTTATATTGAAAGGATAAGGTAAAAGATGAGGGAGGCTATCTTGAAAGGATAGGGCAAAAATCAAGGTACTTATCTTAAAAGGATAGTGCAAAAGTTTAGGGTGCTTATCTTAAAATGATAAAGCAAAGGTTTAGGGAGCTTATCTTGAAAGGATAAGGTAAAGGAATAAAGAGCCTATCTCAAAAGGACAGGGCAAAAAGATTAGAGAGGCCTATCTTGAAAGGATAAGGCAAAAGAATAGAGAGCTTATCTTGAAAGGATAGGGTAAAAGATTAGGGAAGGCTTATCATGAAAAGATAAGGCAAAAGATTTCGGTACCTATCTTAAAAGGATAAGGCAAATAATTATGGTGCCCATCTTGAAAGGAAAGGGTAGAAGATTAAGGTACCTATCTTGAAAGGATAGAGCAAAAGATTAAGGTACCTATCTTGCAAGGATAAGGCAAACGATTATGGTTCATATCTTGAAAGGATATGGCAGAAGATTAAGGTGCTTATCTTGAAAAAATAAGGCAAAAGATTAGGGAGCCTATCTTGAAAGGATATGGCAAAATATTAGAGGGCTTGTCTTGAAAGGATAGGGAAAATGAATAGGAGGCTTACTGTGAAAGGATAAGGCAAAAGATTAGGGGGCGTATCTTAAAAGGATGGGGAAAAAGATTAGGGAGCCTATCTTGAAGGGATAGTGTAAAAGATTAGGAGGCTTATCTTGAAAGGATAAGATAAAAGATTATAGGGCTTATCTTGAAAGGACAGGATAAATGAATATGAGGCATATCTTAAAAGGATAGGGTAAAAGATTAAGGGGCCTATCCTGAAAGGATAGGGCAAAAGGATAAGGAGCTTGTCTTGAAAGGCTAAGGTAAAAAGATTAAGGTAGTCATTATGCCGAAAATTTGATGTTCTTAAAAGAAAGATTGGCTTCTCGAAAGGATAGATCTTTTGAAGATGAAAACTTAACAAAAGGGTTTAAAAACATTGTTAATTTTTTTTCTTTTTGTTTTTATCCTTGGAAAATTAATGTCCCTTAATGTAGAATGATAAAAGTTCTTATAGGGAAACTTTCTGAATTTTGAACATGGGATAACTAAAGTTCCCAAAATTCCTAATATGGCCTAAGCTCTTGGCATGATGACAAAGGTTCATGAATAATATTTTCATAGGATGACCGAAGCTCCTGAATATTCTCACACCATAGTTCCTGAACTAAGAATGACTATGACTCCTAAATTAGATAACCAAAGTTCGTAAGGAAGGATGACTAAGGGTCTTGAATTGAAGTTTCCAAGATAAGAATAAATAAGGCTCCTGTTAAGATAACCAAAGTTTAGAAAGGATCACTAGGGTTCTTGAAATTACCTCGAGGGATCACTAAAGTTCTTTACTCGAGAGTAACTAAAGTTCACATTGCAAATTTTCAAATTTTTCACTTCTTGAAACTCAAAGGAAAAATGTGTGCTTTTATTGAAAAAAAAAACTATTCATCTTTTTCTTAATAATAAGAAACGAAATTATATCAACTTTGATTGTTATAGACAAACAGTATGCTTATTCTTTTAGCCTATTGACCATTCATTCTTCATCTTTGATTGCTTATTCGCTATGATGATGGAAAAAAACTTCAACTTAATAACTTGTTCTTCTTGTTGTAGGGAATTCCCATTTGATTTCGGGGTGAAGTGCTTCCCTAACCCTTGGGGCATGCTTAACTTTTGTATCCATAAGTTTCATATCTAAAAAAGTATCCCAATTATCTAAATTGTTCATTCAAAGAGGACTTCCTCATACTCTCAAATGGTTTGTTTTCACTCTCGACTACGATTCTAAAAATTATGGTCAGTCTTGTACGTAATACACTTTAATTGATCGGATAGGTCTTTTCCTCAGGGTTATAACATAGGATTTCAGTCATTGGCTTAAACAAAGGCAAAATGTTGATGTGTTGGGCAATTTTTGAAAAAAAAAATTAATATCTCAACCTAGGTCTATAAGTAAAGAACCTTAAAGGGAAATGCTAAAATAGGCTTACCTTAGTTTCATGAGCAATGATTACTTAAGATAAATAAAATTCTTTAGTCAAAAGAGTTTCATTAAGGGTGGTATAATAGGTAAGACCATTGAATTAAAGTTTCATTTTTTTGGGCTCGAAATCCCTTACTTAGGCTTGTACTTTGAAGGATATTGTGAGAGCTCAAGTTTTTTTTATCTAGGAATTCATGGACACAACTTTCCTAAGGTATTCGGGCTATGGGCCTTTTAGGAGCTTTAGACTGCTTGGGATGCAATCACCTTATTTTTGTTTTCTTCTCTCTTTTTTTCCCCTTTCTTTTTCTTTTCTTTCTTCTTTTTTCCTTTTCTTTCTTTTTTCTTTTTTTATTTGTTTTTTCTTTTCTTTTTCCTTTCTTTTTTCTTTTTTCTAAGGTGATTGCCCTTTATGTGTATAAGTTTCCATTTTAAGAGATTCAAAACCCTAGAAACATGAGTACAAAGTATATAAGCCTGGTGAAGTGTACATGGCTTTAGAGTGTTTAGGAAGAGTCTATGGGCTTAAGGTATTTAGATGAGAGTATGGGCTTGAGTGAGGTATATACGGTTTGAAGCTCTTCTTCATTCTAAAGAAATGAGTTATCTGCAACAATTATTGCTCATAAATTAACATGACTGAAGTAAGCACAAGTTAGCCTATCCCTTTTCTCCAAAATTGATGGCAATAACCTCTTGATTACCCTAATGTAGGGTGGTTCTTGATAAGCTTTATTTTGTGAAAAACTTCCCTTAAAAGGCTCAAACGGGAGTAAAATGTTTATCCCTTGCGAAAAAAATGTTTAAGGAGTAAAATGAATGCCTATCATCCTTTTAATTCCTATATCACATGCAAGATAAACTTTCTTTGAGGAATGAATCTTATCTTCACTTTCATGTCTCTCAACACTTATGAGTGTTTTAGGGTTAGTGTTTGGGATAAGAGATCACCTCTTATCATTCTAAATGCTTTAGTTAATGAGATACTTTCATTAGTTTGATAATGAAACATTTTATGTTTTGTTTGCCCTTATCTACCCTAATCTCATTAGATAAGACTAGATATTCTGTGATGCTCCAATGCGTCACATGTCCCTTTACCTTAAACCCTTTTAGTCTTAATTAAATGGGTCCTTTTGTTGGCCCCCAACCCAAGTTCATTCATAGTGGAGACAAAGTTTGCATTTAATTTTAGGGTTGGAGCAAGTGGGCCGGTTTTTGTAAAGTGAGTATTTAGGACCTTTTAGGCTTGAAGAGGATTGGTGCTGATGGACAAAGCTTTGGGTGAAGTTAGTAGGCTATGTGTTTAAGGTATTTTTCTAGCTCAAAGCGGGTTGAAATAGATGGAAAAATCTATAGTTTGTGTTTGGGCTTTTGTGTCTAAGGCTTTTGAAAAGGTTTGATATTGGGCTTGTCTTCAAGGATTGTATTTGGGCTTACGCTTTTCTTAGGGATGGCTATGTCTCCACCATTTTCATTTACCAATTTCCAATGTGCTTTCCCCTTTTGCCCCTTAGCATTAACCTTAGGTTTAGGTTTAACTCATAGGCCACATAGCACTTTAGGCTCAGAATGAGTGACTATTAGGATTGGGCTTGGGTAGGAGTTGTTGTTGTCAGTTGTCTTAGCTTAAAAAATGAATGGCTATAGGCTTCAACAATGGGCTTAATTACTCAAAAGTAATAACTCAAAGTTCATAAAATTTGTACTCATTAGCAGATTTTTTCCTTTGGAAAAAATTTATTCTAAAGACATTTGGAAATAGTTATTTAATAAAAACCTATGTTACAAACGAAACCATTAACATTTCTCTAATTCATTAGAAGAACTAAAAAAGTTACAGAGTTGATAAAAATGAATGACTATTTTACAAAGTTAATAACCGATGATGATGACTTATTTACAAGAGTTTTTTCTTTTTGTGAAAAACTCCTGAAAAACTTTCTTATTAATGGAAATTGAAGAGAACCTATGCTATAGATGACTAGATTGCTAACATTGTTTAAAGAATAGAAGAAATCAATTACTAAGACGACATAATGAAGACAATAAAGCTATAAAAAGACATGAAACCCCTACTTATTAATGGAAGCTAAAGAGGACCTATGCTATACATGACTGGATTAACTATATTGCATGAAGAATAGAAAACACCAAATGATGAAGATGATATGATAAGGATAACAAAGCTTCAAAGGAAACAACTGATAATTGGACGGTGATAATTTTACAAGAGGGGTGTCTAATGTTACAAAAACATGAGTGAGGAACAATATAAGGATAATAGCTATTTATAGATCATGAGTAGCAAATATTTACAATTTAGAGGATTATTTTACTTGTCCTTTTTTATGTATTCATGAGTTATTGAATAAATTTTTTATAGAAGTATAGAAAATAAATAAATAAATACACAAATAGCATATAAGTAAAGCACACCTATACAAATATAGGATTGGCAACTGGATAATAGTGCGAAAATTTATTAAAAAAATAATAATAATTTTAGAGTTGTAACTTCATTAAAATCAATTGAGTACAAATGGGCTAGTTGCATTTAGAATTTTTGTATGAGTATAGATGTGGACAAAGTGTAGAGATTTTAATAGTTTACAGAATTTTTTCTTTTACATACATGGAAAATATTGTATGACAATATATCACATAGGAAAATAATAAAATTGCAACTCCTTGCTTATGATATGTATATTTTTTGAGAACGTTACACTAATATTCATTTGCTTACCTACAAAAAAAAAATTAATGTAATTTAGTGAGTTCGATCTTAAATCTTATCGTGCCACTTTTTATTTGTAAAATGAGCAGAAAAAGCAACGCATAATACTTATATTACAAAATAAAACATGAGCAACCATATAATATATAGAAAAAAAATTGAAGATAATAATATATATACAACAAAATATAGTATAAACTTGATGCAATACGCTACACATACATATAACGCAATAAAGGTTAATAAATACAAAATTATAAGAATTGAATCATTATGAACCCGTGGTCAAGGAATGCACTTATATATAAATGGATAAAAAAAATGAAGCTCATGAATACTTATATATAAAAGTATTGACTCTTTTAATTTCTTTTTTTTTTTAAAAAAAAAAAAGCTTAACCAACCGCAGATTATCAAATTTTCCTATAATTTAATAATGACTAACTCTTTTTTTCAAAAAAATGATACAGGAGGGTAGAGTGTATAGGTCTTAAGCTCTATAGCTCTAAGCATTTCTAGAGAAATACCTACTGAGCTATATCGAAGCATGAGTAAATTTGCTTATCACCACCAAGTGGGAGTAAAGATCCCAGCGACCCAAGGGTTATATAATGGTAGCCCATCTTAAGTTCTTAAAGTGGCTCAAGTCTGACCACATTTGAGCATACGAATAATTTTTTTCTTTTTTCTTTAATTAAAAACCCTTAAATCCCCATTAATAGGCCTATTGGGCTAAGTTTTTCTTCTAGACCTACATCGCTAAATCTCAGTTAGTATAACTATATTACAAATTATATTAAATAAAAAAATAAAAACAAATAAAAGACCATTAATTAATTTTCTAATTTTTACATGGCTAGCCCACTAGTTTCCTAGTGGAGTTGCCAATTCTATTAAGTTTTATTATGAATTTTTTTTTTTTTATAGTTGCTCTAGAGTTGCCTATATATCCACTAGTTGAATCAAACTAACGTGGTTCTGTTTTTCAGAAAAGATTTAGGGAGTTGATTTTTTTGAATTTGAAAATTGAGAGAGGTTTATTTTTTTTTAACCAATTTATTTTTATTAAGAAAAATCTTAAAAAAACCTAATTTAATTTCCCAATTAAAAAAAAAACCTAAAAACTTAATTTTTAGAAAGACTCTAAGTTAGTATTTTTATTTTAGGAAAAACTAACTATGTGACAAAACCTTTTTAAAAAATCCTAAAATGCCTAAATGTAATTTTTCATGAAATATACAATTGATGTGGAAAATATGTTTAAGATGCCTAAACCATAGAAAAAATATCTAAGCTATAGAAAAAATGTCTAAACTATGGAGCAAATACCTAAATATAGAAAAAATATCTAAGTCATGAAACAGATACCTAAATATGGAAAGGATGTCTAAACCATGAAAAGGATGTTTAAACCATAGAAAAAATATCTAAACCATAAAATAGATGTTTAAATTATAGAAAAGATGTTTAAATCATAGAAAAGATGCTTAAACCATGGAAAAGATATTTAATTATAGAAAAATGCCTATTAAAGATTTTTTATTTTATTTTATGAAAAACTAATTAAGTGTCAAAAAATAGTTTTTACTAAAAATCCTTGAATGTCTAATAAAAAAATGCAAATGAAAAATAATGCAATTTTTAGTCAAATCTCCTAAGGTACGCAATCTAGATGTAATTTTTATCCTAAAGATATGCAATTGTACCCTAAAATGCAATTTTATAAAAAATGCGATTTATTCTAAAAAGATATAATTTTATCTAAACAAATGCGATTTAATCTAAAAGATACGTGTAATGCCTCGAGAACCTAAATGGTGCTACAAATTGCCACATATACCAACTAGTCCAGAATATGTAAAGCTTTTTAAGTTTACAATCGAAACATAAAGAAACACATCACATAATATATATAATCCACCAGGGAGTAGGAAACTGCATCCACTCATAACTCATCAAAACTAGAAAACTTAACAAAGTTTAGAAATGTGATGACTCATAAACAATAGAAACAAAAGGTAAATCTAATATCTAAAACCTCAAGTATTAAGCTAGGAGTCCATCTCCTTAAAGTACAAGTCCATCAGCACAACATAAACTCTAGTAACTAAAAACCGGTCCTATCATAATCATCATAGAAATATAAATACTCGAATCCATCCTCCTCTTAAATGTCGTCAACATACATCTCCTCATAAATAAGGAAGTCCTCATATCCAGTACCTGAAAGAGAAAAGAATGAGTTGAAACCTAACATGGGTGTACAAACACATATGCATGCCAAGACGAATCATCTACATACAGTTATGCAAATAATAGTTGATAATACAATCAGTAATTTAATTATCTTAAATTAGGCCAACAGAACAACAAAGGGGTATTTATAACCCCACTATACTTAATCTTTACCCACACACATAGATAGATATAATAATACATTTTCCTTTAAGTCCTTTATGCCTAGAAACCAAAGTCTAGAACCTAATATTCTAGTTGTGTCGCCCCATGTGAAAGGTCATAAGGGAAACCTTACACATGATCAACAGTTGCCCCTCTAAGGATCTACCATTACGGGCTTTTAGAGCAATCAAGTCAAGCACAATCAGCATCGAAGATCAATTAGGCCGAATATGTGTTAGTCCAGTTAAATCATTTTTAACCTAGCAATCACAAGCACATAACCAATACTACATACCTAGAATTGCTCTAAAATCGAATACAATACTCTGGTCTCAAACCTAAACAAAAGTCAAACCTCAACAAAAGAAACCGAACACCACGAATTTAAAAGAAAACAAGTAGCATGTTAACCCTTAAGCATTCTAAAGCTAAGTCCTACCTAGAAATTTATCTAAGAGCTTATGATCTATTCAATTACGGTTCTGAAAGAAATCGCTGAGTCAAATAATAATAACATAATATGATTAAACTGAAAATGTGATATAACTACATATATAGAAGATTACTTTTTATAGAAACTTGTAAAGCACATAACATATCTATATATATACAAGAAAGTATAAGATGGATACGTAACTAGAGTATCGAATAATATAAATTATTGAATCAATAAGGTAAATAGGTAATACGTACTTAATTGGAAAATAAAATAATTTGTAAAAACTCGTAAGGAATGACAAAGTAATCATCGACAAATAAAACGGACATACTACATATAATATGATCTACCATATATATACATGATACTAATGTGATAAAATAATTAGATCCCAAAAACTTCAATAACAATAATAAATCGTACTAATAATAAAAAGGATTCGTAGTATACTAAATCGACATTAAGAACTTACATAGAATACGATCGTTAACATACTATATAAATAAACAGAAACTTGACCTCAACATATATATATATATTTATAATCAATATTCCGAATACGGTAAAATATACGATATATATATATTCTTAATATTAAGGTGAAGAAAATACTTAAATGAGAATACTGTTGATATAAAAAAAAATAAGACATACCAACAATAATATAGTATTATAACACACTAGATTGACATTTGAGATTATCATATAAAATATGATCATTAACAAAATTTATAAATAAACAAAAGATAGCGACTTAAGTCGAATACAATGGAAATAGAAATTGGCCCCAAAATATATACGTATAACTAACGATCCGAAATAAGATAAAATATTTTTAATAATAACTCTTAGATAAATAACACTATATGGCATGACAAACAAATAATTTCAAAGGTGGTAATTGAATACCAATGATACTTAATTCAAGACTAACAACTAAAATAATAAATAAAATAATAGTAAGACATATACTAAGAGTATGGTATCAAATACGAAATTGGAACAGCTTGTGAATTTAAATCAAGACGAGGTCACCGGATAGCATAAACGAGAACCTAACATAAACAAAATGTAGAAATTAATTTTATTTAAATAGATGTTTAGATAATTAATGAATGAGAATTTACCGAATTATGGAATTGGATTATAGAGGACCGTTTGAAACAATACTCCATGAGAGAGCTTTGAAGAAAGAAAGATAATGGGTCCTACGCGTAAATCTAAATTAGGAATGATATTCGAGTCTTGGGTGCTGATTGACGTTGACGAAAAGGATTAAAAGAGGTTGTCTAAGTGTAGGAATAAGAGAGGATTATAGGGTCAAGTGTGGGGTCTGGTTATTCAATGGGAGAAAGGCTGTCATGAGTGAGAGAGAGATACAAGAATTTGGGGGAAGGGAAGGGGGGTTCGGTGAGGCAAGAGAAAGGGGAGTGGTGTTGGGAAATTAAATGTGAGATGGAAGGATGATAGGGGGTGATGAGAGAAAGATAGGGAAGGGGGAGCAGAGGAAAAAGAAGAGAGTAGGGGGTAGGGTTGAGAATTGATTGAGGGGTGGGAAGAGGTGAAGGAGAGAAAGAGACCTGACAGAGAGATAGAGGTTAGTTGAGGGGGCAAGAAAAATAAATGCCGAGAGAGGGAGAGTGAAATGATGGTCTGAGAGAATGAGAAGGTTTAGACTGTGATTGCGGCTAGGAAAGAAAAGTAAGGTTTAAGGTAAGGTTTTAGGATAGATTCTAGAATAGTCCAAAATAAAAGATGTATATATAAATAAAAGGATAAAAGTTAATTGAGATGAAACAAAAAATATAGTATTTAGAAGATAAATCATATATACTAATATCATAGTGTAAGGTATTAAAAAATTTTTTTATATTCTATACTTAAAAAAAATATAAGACTTGAAAATACTAACTAAATACATAAAATAAGGAATTTAGAATATCAAAGTTGGGGCCTTAATTTCTTATTTCCAATGTTATTAACTTAAGGAGTTTTATGACAAAAATAAATACTAGACTACTAGGGTGTTCCAATCTTTCCCCCTAAAGAAAACTTTCATCTTGAAAGTTTACTTTAACTTAAGAACAGATCTGGATACTTTTGCTTTATGTCGTCTTCCAACTCTTAGGTAGCCTCGCGCTCTAAGTGGTTCTCCCACTGCACCTTTGCAAAGGGAAGCGATCTCCTCTTCAGTTAATAAACCTTCTTGTCAATGATCCTAATAGGTCTCTCATCCACTAAGAAATCAGGCTGTAAGCTCGAAGACTCCAAGTCCTCTATCGGTACTAACCAATCACCCTGACTCTAACTTAAATCAGCGACAACTCTTCAATAGCGATATGTGGAAAACATCATGTGCCCCTTCCAATACTGTTAGCAACGCTAATCTATAAGCTACCTTTCCGATTCGTTCCAACACCTCAAAAGGACCAATAAACTAAGGGCTTAACTTTCCTCTCATTTCGAACCTTGCCACACACTTTACTGGAGAAACTTTTAGTAAGACTTGATCGCCGACTTGGAACTCTAAAGGCCTTCTTCCTTGATCTACATAACTTTGTTGCCTGTTTTGAGCTGTCAACATCCTTTGCTGAATGACCCTAAGCTTATCAACAATTTCCTACACCAAATCAAGACCCAAGAACTATCTTTCTCCTACTTCATCCCAATGGATAAGAGACTTGCACTTCTTTTTATACAAGGCCTCATAGGGTGCCATCTGAATCTTTGCCCGGTAGCTGTTATTATAGGAAAACTCAACTAGAGGAAGGTGCTCATCCCAATTTCCTCTAAAGTCCAAAACACAAGATCTTAACATATTCTTAAGTATCTGTATAGTTTGCTCAGACTGCCCATTGGTCTGAGGATGGAAAGCTGTACTAAACTGAAGCTTGGTACATAACTCTTTTTGTAAACTCTTCTAGAATTTACTCACAAACCAAGTATCCCTATTCGAAGTTATCATCACTGGTACTCAATGAAGTTGTACTATGTGCCGAATATAATCCTTAGCCAGCCTAACTAAGGTATAACTCATATTCATAGGCATAAAATAGGCTGACTTAGTCAATCTATCAACTATCACCCAAACTGCATCATGCTTATCCTTAGTACATAGCAGATGAGTGACGAAATCCATAGTCCCACTTCCACTCGAGCACTAGTAGGGGTTGTAATTCCCTTATCAACTTCTTACACTCAAACTTAACCCTCTGGCAAGTAGAACACTGTGAGATAAACTCTACTATATCATGCTTCATGTTTCTCTACCAGTAGTAATACTTCAAATCCTTATACATCTTGGTGCTCCTAGGTTATATAGCTACTGTTTATATGTAGCATTGGATTGCATGATGTGATATGTAAGTACTTACTGTATTTCATAAGTGTGTGCAAGACAGTGGCGTGTGAGTATAAGTAGGAGTATGGGTTGTGTGTGGCATGACAAGAAGTGTATGGGTTTGTTGTGTGTGTGACGATAGTAAGACGTGAATTGAAATGTACGTGGCGTGTATGGAAATTATATGTTGAACGAATTGTGGAAATATGAACTTTGAAAACATGTAGGAAATGTGTAGAGTTTGTGAGTGAAAAAGCTAAAAAAATTTCACAACTAAAAAATACTATTTATAAGCCATTCACTTAAATCTTTTAGATTTTTTGTTGTGAAGATTGATTCTTAACAAATCCAATATTGATAAGATATGATGCTACCTGATTTGGATTTATTAAATTCATTAAAGATTTAATCCGATTTCTAAAAACTCTACACTTATTTAGGCTTTCTATTTTAGGGTCGATTTAATCCATCTAAATTTAGCTCAAAATACACGCTAATCTATTTAATAATTCCTAACTCTTTTTAGCCCAATATAAATTAGATAAAAAAAAAAAATCCACTCTATATTGGATTGGATTAAAAATATTTTAATGAAGCTCAACTATTCAACTACTTAGAATTTATTAAATTGAATGTACATTTTCAACCATTGTTCGATTTGAACCTAAACGATTAACTCAACTTAACTTGACTTGATACTTTTATTATTATCATTTTTTTCCTTTGTTTTTTTATTTTTCTATTTTTTAAACCTAGCCTAATTAATAAAATAATTAAAAAAAAATCCTAAGGATAGCAAAAAATGAGGTGTTTACAGATACCACCAAATTTAAATGAGATAAGGGGATGAATGGAAGACTACTTTTATGACCCAAATGGCCTGTACGAGTAAATGGTCATGCCTTTCGGATTACCAAATACCTTAAGCACTTTTATGTGACTAATGAATCATGTTTTAAGAAATCTTATTGGAAAATTTGTCATTATCTACTTAGATAATTTCCTTGTCTCTAGTGTTAACCTGGCATTGCATACTAACCATCTTCAAGTTGTTTTTGATATCTTCCGAGCAGAGAGATTGTTTAAAAACCTGAAGAAATACTATTTTTGTCAAGAAGAAGTGATCTTCTTAGTTTACATAGTTAGTGGAATAGGATTGAGAGTTGATGAAGAGAAGGTATGAGCCATTATTGAGTGATTGACCCTAACCTCATGTTTTGAGGTGAGGAGTTTTCGTGGATTGGCATCGTTCTATCGATGCTTTATCGAAGGATTTAGTACCATAGTAGCGCTTCTAATTGAGCTAACAAAGAAGAATGTAGAGTTCAAGTAGAGAGAAAAAGAGGAGAGGAGTTTATCGAGATAAAAGCAAGACTAACCTCTTCCCTAATCATGGGTTTACCAAACTCTGATAGAGTGTTTAAGCTTGAATATGATGCGTCAAGTGCCAACATCGGAGCTTTGTTGATGTAAGAAGGCCGACTTGTAGCTTATCATAGTAAAAATCTCAAAGGAGCATAATTAAACTATTTTGTGTATGATAAAGAGCTTTTGGCCCTAATCTAAGCTCTTTGCATATGGCAACATTAACTTTTGCCAAAGGAATTTGTTATATACACAAATCATGAGTCTTTGAGATATTTATGGAGCCAATCAAAGCTTTCCAAATGCCAACCTCTATGGATTGAATTTTTAGAGGGATTCAATTTTGTCATCAAATACAAGTAAGGCAAGAATAATATAGTTGCCGATGCTTTATCAAGGAGACATGTTCTCTTCATTGAGTTGCAAACTAAGTTATTAGGGTTTGCAAGCATTAAAGAACGGTATCAAAATGATTCCCATTTTGGCCCTATATATAAGCACTGTGAAGAAGGAAGAATAGTAGATTAGTATAATATGGAGGATGAATATCTATTTCGAGGTAGCAAACTGTATGTACCGACTTGTTCAATTAGAGAGTTGTTAATAAGAGAAGCCCACAGTAGAGGACTCTCTAAGCATTTTTTAGAACGAAGGACATATGAGCTACTGAATGACAGGTTCTTTTGGCTTAGGATGAGGCATGATGTGCATCGTGTGATTAAGGGATGCACCACCTCTAAGAAAGCAAAAAGTCGAGCAGAACAAGGAAAGGCAATGCCCCTGCTTAATCCAACCAAACCATGGGTTGACTTAAGTATGGATTTTTTCCTCTAATTACCCCAAATTGCCTAAAGCAAAGGCTCTGTAATGATTGTAGTCGATAGGTTCAACAAGATGGCATATTTTGTACCCTATACCAAAACTAACAATACATCAACTATTGATTCTTTATTTTTGTAGGAAATAGTTTTCTTGCACAAAGTAGCAAGGAGTATGATGTCAAATAGCAACCCAAAATTTTTGAGCCATTTTTGGAGAACTCTACAGTGTCAAATGAGAACTAAACTAATACTGAACACCTCTTGTCATTCCTAATCTAACAACCAGACAGAGGTTGTCAATCGTACCTTGGGTTCACTGCTCCAAACTATAATAGAAAAGAAGTTAGTCAACTAGGATGTTTGCCTGCTTATGGTAGAATTTGCTTACAATAGAACAATACATGCAACCACTGGGTACGCCCCATTTGAGGTCATCTATGGTATTAATCCCAAGTTGCCCTTTAACTACGCCTTGATGCCATCCATTGACTAAGAAGACTTAGAAGCAAGGAGTAAAGCCTAGTCAATCTCGTAAATCTACCAACGAGTTGCCCAACACATTGACCAAGTTGCCATAAAACTAAAGGAAAAAGATAAAGGAAGGAAGACTAAGTAGTTTTAGGCTAGTGACCTAATATAGTTATGCTTGAGCAAGTAAAGATTTCTAAACAAGAGGAAAAGCAAGCTATTTACCAAAGCTAACGAACCATTCAAGATCCTCTAAAAGATTAACAACAACACTTACCAATTAAAGTTACCAGAGGACTTTAGAGTGTTCGATGTGTTCAATGTTGTCTACTTCAATCCCTACCCATCTGAGGAAGGCCTAGATGAGGACAATTGATTTGATCCCGAATCCTAATCAACTTGGTAGGGATGATAGGAATCAGATCGCTAGACCTTTGACTCGAGCCTGAGTTCAAAGATTGGAAAGCATGCCGAGGTGAGTTCTCTCTTTTTACCTTATACCTAATGAATCTAAGCTGCTATAGTCTATTGACCAATTCCCTATTTAAGCTGAGCCCTTTTGTGTCTATCTCTAGTCTCCAGTTGCTAACCAAGGATGTACTTAGACAACAGCTCAATTCACCTGACCAACTATACAACCAACCTGAAAATGAACTGCTTTGATAGTCTGACCCCTAACACATCTACTCAGTCTTAATTGAGCCAACCTCCAACTAAGCAGTATTGGTACTAAGTACCCTTAGTGGACATCCACCTCCATGACTTCTTGAAAGGATCCCTAGGTTTGCTTAGCTTGACAGATACTAACTTAATTGTATAGTTTGTTTGCTTTTACCAGAAAAGTCACCCATCCACAGAGAGCTATGTGTCTAAGCAATCATATGACAAAATCCTTCGTACAAGACGAACAATTTTTCTTGATCTTCTCTTTATGCCTTGTTCCATTCTTTATACATTACTTCTTTAAGATTTTACTCTTTTTAGTAATTTTCGTTTATAGTTCTTACCGTAATATTTCAAGTATAAATACCTATTACAAAGGTAGTCACAACATATCATATACATTAGATACTGAATATACTTCCCTTTTTTGTGAGCTAAGTGTGCTTACTTTTCTCTCTCACTCTTACCTTAACCCTTAGGTAAAGGTAGGTAGCGAGTACCCTCATTGGATTAGCTTATGCATCATATCTAGTTGAACCATTAGTTCTTAGTAGTTCCCTAGTGTATCATATCCTTAGAGCTAATTATCGGTTTTGCTTATTTTACTTTCATTATTGATTGCATGTTTCTCTTTCCATCTTCGTTTTCAAGCTTTCTACAAGCTTGGACCCACACTAATACCATCAACCTTGTTAGCCCTCGATGTAGCATATTACTTAAGGAAGAGTCGATTCTAAATCATAAATTGGCACAAAGATAGCCTTGTGGTGGCGTACTTAAACTGGCCTACGATTCGCTAATTCATGTGGATCTAGGTGGTTCAAGCTCATAAATCGGCCTAAATCAATGGGCTTGAGCCTTTTTTTTATGTGGTTTAGATTTACATAATATGGTAAATTAAGGTAAATTACATAATAGCGAGATTCTTTCCCGCTACCAACACAATTGTGCTTAAATAAGGTAAATTCAAAAGACCTCTCAACAAAAGCATGAACTAGGGGGATGATCAGAGGAAGAGTGGATGTAAAATGTGTTAGTTTTAGATTATGGTACTTAATGAGATGGAAGAGAGAATTGTATACACTTTAGTCAAATGGACAAAATTTTTATGACTTTTCCTCGGTTGGCGAGATGTTAAATCTAATTTTTAGTTTAAGAATCCTTGGTTAAATGGTTCGGGTAAACTTTGATTTTCATAAATTAGCTAGTGAATTCTAGTATTAAGTATGGTTGGAGCATTCGAATATGGTCAGATGAAATTAGTTGACTTTATTATTGCAAGTTAGTTGAGAATGATTTTCTTACCTTTCTTTGGGTCAAGTGTATTCTTTCACCGGTTTCCTAAATAGTGATAAATTTTGTTTTATGTTTCTTGTCCTGAAAGTTTTTTTTTTTTATTTATTTGTTTGAGGACAAGCAAATGCTCAAGTGTGGGGAAATTTGATAACTTTGATTTTAAACATATTTCATATAATGATTATATAGCATTTCCCTCACATTTTTGGTTTTCTTTAAAGAAATTGATACTTAATTGAGTAAAATGTTGATTTCAAGGTTTAAACATGTTCTAGGCTCGAAAACGAAGAAAAGGAATCAAGTTTCACTCAATTCCGAGTTCAAACGAAGAAGTTATGAAATTTTGAAGTTATGAAATTTTGAAGTTATGCAGAAATTTTGCCTTAGTGCAGAAAGTTACATGACCTGGGGATACGGCCATGTCTCAGGCCGTGTCTGGTGACGAAAATAGAATCCGTGTAATATATATATAAAAGGATATCTTAGGGTTTCAAAGGAGGAGAGACATTACAGAAACGGAGAGACACAAGAGAAGAGAAGAAACTTGAGGAGAAAATCAAGAAAGAAGCGAGAACAACATTGATTTCAAGATTAGAGAGATTGTTCATCAAATTAAAGGGGTTTTCCATGTTTTATTTTACGTTTTTTATGGAACTCGTTTTTAGATTCGTTATGATAGCTTAGAATTCGAGTATTTAGGATTATAGAACCTAGGGTTTCATGTAACCCTTGGATTGAATTATAATTTCAATAAAGTTTCTATCTTTTCTTGATTCAATTATGTTGTTTAATTGTGGATTGATAATTCTAGAGTATCAATATATGATATTATGCATGTTGATTGAGAAATTGCATGTGTAATTAGATCTTAGCATAATTGAAGAGAATTACATGTATACTTAGAGATAAGATACATGTTTCTTCCGGAAAGTTGATTGTTTGTGTGGGAATTCATCATATATTAATGCAATTCTAAGTTATATTATTAAGTGAAGAGATTCCAGTAAATAATTTAGGATTAGGGTTAATATGCTTGAGAAAGATATTAGCTTTAATTGTGAATCCCTCCGGTCAAGAATAATAGAAACCGAATTGAATATATTTTAAGCGGTCACATGTTAAATACTAGGGGAAATAATTCCTAAATACGTTATTAATTTCTTGAAGTTATTCGTAGTTTATTGCTTTCTAATTTGCATAATTAAGTCTTATAAGTAGTTTAGTTGTTAATTTCAGTATTTTTAATTCATTCAACTCATCACAATTTTCCGATTAGATAATAAAGCTAAAGTTAATATTAGTACTCAAAATCTCTGAGGGATCGACTTGGACTCACATCCGCTATATTAAAATTGATAGGTACGCTTGCCTCGTATCAACAAGCAAGTTCATGGGCCACCATGAACCACCGAACTTGATGAACCAAGCTGGTTACGATTCAACATAAAGTTAAACCGTAGCTCAGCAGTTCTAGGTCGATTCTAACCCAACCCTAAGTCTAGGCCTGTGCTCTACAAATTAATGCAATAAAGTTGCACTTAAAGCTTACTAATTAGTTCAAACCAGTTCTAAATAAAAGAAGCTAGTTTAGGTAGAGTTGCATTAGTTTTCAAGAAATTAAAAATGCTATTATTTTAATAAATATGCCATTTATGCATGTGCAAAGAATATTTTTCAAAATAAATTTAATTCAATAGATTCCTGAGCTTTGGTTCATTATTCAATATTCGTTTGAATAACTTAATATTGATTTTTCCATAGTTTGGTCCATTTAAATTCAATTGTAGTCCCCTTTGAAGCTACAACTAGCTAAAATTTACCACTTTTTCATGATATAAGATAATTAACTTAGACTTCAGTTGGAAATATTGGGTTTTATGAAAAACCCAATACTTTTCTATATAACTTAGAACTTGGCAAATCACATATGCATGCTTAAATTCTAAATTCATCCTTTGGGCCTAAAACATGAAATGGCCTATAAAATGCGACCCAAAAACCCTTATTTTTCTCTAAAACTTATTTCCTCTATTTATTGGAACTTTTACATTTTCCCATTTTTTTTTGGCATTTTTTCTGATTTTTCCCTTTTTTATTTTTCTAAATTTTTCCCTTTTTTTTTTTTTGTATTTTTCGATCAAGAACTTTTCCTTTATAAAAAAGAAATTCTAAAGCTATAAAGAGGGCAAAAATGGGTTGTTTACATGCAGCGACCTCTTTACATTCACCCGAGTTGAGGAAGGTCAAGATAGTTCAACATGGAACTACTTGATGGCCTGTATGGAGGAATACTCTAACAACTCAAATTAACATAATACAATGATCTCCTACTCATTTGGACCTCCACTAGAAAGTGTCAGATTTGCTCATCTCCCTAACTTCTTTCACCAGCTTAACTATTGCTTACCCATCTTCCATAGTATTTGTTAGATTCTTCTAAGGATGTTGCTAGTATCCAGGCACCATATGTTCTAATAGCTAAAATTAGGGTATGTGCATCCAAAAGCATATTTTACATTTCTTTACATTTTTACTTGTTTGCAATATTTTCCAAGATATGCATTTTACCTTTTTAAGATGCTTTAATTTTTCATCTATTTGCCTTAAGGGACATATTATAAATAATCCCACATTATGTGAGCCGAAATCACATGTTATGAAATACACCCTTATCCTTTGTTCTAGCGAGTAGTTTGCTCTAAGTTCAATTTTCTCTTATTAATCTCTTTAGTAAGGATTGTAATAAGAGACCCTACTTATTGCTTTATAAGCTATATCAAAGTAATTTTGGATATCAAACTAACATCCATTGAGTAGCTCAAGAGTTTGCTAAAACCTCCCTTAAACCCACTTAACTTTCTTTCATAGTTAGAAGGGTGCACCTCATGTTATGTTCTTAGATTGATATCTTAATTAAATTAATTTTCTAAGTACATCATCTAATCCTAGTAATAGAGCCCATGTTGCGACAACGAAAGTGTTGAAGTGTAAAGTTTTGTTCATACAAATTGCTAAAGTGCTGGAAATTGCTTTGATAGAATTAGAGTAGTTAAGGTTCTTGGGTGCCTACTAGTAAGTTTGAATTTGAAGTTATTCATGTGTGCTATTTTTGTATTGCATTTAGAATAGTAGAAGTGCAAGATGTCACATCCTAACGTACATGATGGTATTGGCAATGTAGAAAAGATATCCTTAGATGTGGAAAGATGACTTCTCAAACTCCTAGATTTATAGATAAACAAATACAAGATTTGGTAACCACAATGGCTAACCTTATAATATGTGAGTCATTTTGGTAGATGCTTAGCCTATTGATGTAATTCTTGGAGATGACTGAGCTAAATAGGTAAGGGATGAAGTGCATGGGTATAGAGTTTGAAGAGATTTACATAATGATGAGGAAAGAGTGAATTTAGTTTAGAATGCTTGATTTGTTGGACGAGTTAGATAGGAAAGACGGGGATGAATTAAGCTAGAAGAGATGAATAAAGAAGAAGATGAACCTAGATATAACTTCTATAAATATGAAGAAAGGGAAGTTCAAGCTCTTAATAGGTTAGAATATGTAAATATGTAGATTCCAACCTTTTTTGGCAATAAAGATGCTAATGAGTATTTGGACTAAAAAGATAAGGTCGATAAATTATTTAAATGTCATGACCATGAAGAAGTCATGCAAGAATGATTGGATGCCTTAGAGTTTGCAAGGTATGCAATGCTATGGTGGAAGAATTTACTTGTTCACAAGAGAAGAAATGGAAAATGGGAAATTCAAACTTAGAATAAGAGGAAGAAAATCATTAGAAGAAAATTTGTATCTAATTACTACTTATAGGATGCGTTTACCGAGTCATAGATCTTGAGATAAGGTAGAATAGTTGTCTACATGTACATCAAGAAGCTTCAATGTTGATGATCTAGTGCAAAGTAAAGGAGCCTGAAGCCTAAATAGTATCCAAATTTGTTGGTAGGTTAAGGTATGAGATCAAAAGCACAATTGAAATTTAATGGATCAAATCTACGGATGACACCATAAAGATAACCTAGAGAGTTGAGAGGCAAGAGTGTAAAAATTGTAGTAGAGCACTGAATGCTAGACCTGCTATATTAAGCCGATTTATATCCATATGACCTAAAGTGGCCTAAGGGAGGGATTGATATGGTCCAAGTATTGATGGGATTGAGCAAAGGGATAATTTGTGTAGAAAAGCTAAATTGAATTACTAAGACCTAAAGAGATAAACTAGAGTAGAAGAGAGAGACCAGACAAAGCTTAAGATAAAAGATGAGCAGGATCAAATGCTTTAAGTGTATTAGCTTCAGATACATTACATTTGATTGTCCAAATTGAAGAGTAATGGTTCTTAAGGGAGAGGAACCTTAGACAAAGATCGATAGTATGGATGAGGATGAACTTGTAAAAAAGAAGGATAGTGTGAAGATGTACTTAAGGAGTTCTAGAATGATGAGGATATAGGTGAATCTATTGAGTAAGGTCAAAGTCTTGAGCATAGTAGTATGAAGAGCTTTGAATGTTACCTCATCTAAAGAGAACAAGTAAAAGGAGAATTTGTTCCACATTGGATGTGGAGTGAAGTAGAACTTGTGTGCTCAAAGTATTAATGGAGAGAGTTTCATTAATGTGGCTATGTCCCTGGTGAACCAGCTGCAGTTATCAACGAACCCGTACCCCTAACTGTACAAATTGCATTGATTGCATAAAAAGGGAGCTTTATGTATTATGCACTAAGTGAAAGTATCGATTTCCATCAATGATAGGTACAAAGATGAGGTCCTTTGTAATATCTTCCCATGTATGCATCTCATATTTTATTCAATTGACCTTGGGTGTTTGATCAGCGAGTATTATTACATTACAAATATCATAACATGTATGCATTTTGAAAGGATGGTAAGAAAATTGTCCTATAATCGATGACCTAAAAGGAAGTATAAGAGGGTCAAGCTCAAATAAGCTTGTGCTCAAAGGAAGTCCTTGTTTATAGAAGAAGCAAGCTATAAGCTTTAAAGAGCTAATGTACTTGTTTGTGATAAAGTAATTGTTAGAAGAGACTAACCTGGGCATAGTGCCAATAAAAGTTAAGGACTTACGAAGAGAACTTAGAGATTTTTTTCCTAATGAAATGCCTAATGGATTGCTACCCCTAGGGGGGATCTAACAAAATATTGACCTATACCCTGGAGTAGCTTTACTAAACCAACAAACTTATCATATAAATTTAGAGGAGGCGAAGGAACTAATGTGCTAAGTAGACAATTTGATTAGGAAGGGATATGTGAGAGAGAGCATGAGCCCTTTTTTGTGCTTGCACTATTAGTTTCAAACAAAGAGGGCTCCTAGAAGATGTTTATAACCAACTAAGCTATCGACCACATTACTATCAAGTATCGATGCCTAACTCTATAGTTAGATGATATGCTTGATGAGTTGCATTAAGTAGATTTTCTTGAAGATGGACTTGAAAAGTGGCTATCATCAAATTCAAATGAGAGCTAGTAACAAATGGAAAAGTTCCTTCAAGATGTGCCATGGACTATATGATTGGATAGTCATGTCATTTGGGTTTACTAATGCATTGACCATATTTATGAGGCTCATGAACAATGTTTTGCATGATCTGATGGAAAATGTGTAATAGTTTACTTCGATGACATTTGATCTATAGTAGAAACTTATTAGACTATGTTGAGCCTTTGAGGATGGTGTATAATGTGTTGGAATTGAAAAACTCCTTAGAAACTTGAAAAAGTATACATTCTGTTGACTTGATGTAGTATTTTTTGGTTTAGTGGTTGGAGAAGAGGGAGTTTGAGTGGACAAGGAGAAGGTTAAGGCAATAGTCATCTATCCAACCCCATAAACTATGGTCCAAGTTAGAAGTTTCCATAGGCTAGCATCATTCTACAAGCGATTTATTCACAATTTCAACATTATAATGGCCCTGTGCTTACTAAAAAAGGAGAGGAGTTTAGATGGAATGACAAAGCTTAGAAGAGTTTTGAGGAGATCAAAGAGAAACTCACTACCATTTGCTTGACTTCGAGAAAGTGTTTGAGAGAGAAAGTAATGCATCTAGCTTTGGAATAGTAGTTGTGCTCACGCAAGAGCAATGACTTATCACTTACTTTAGTGAGAAAGCTCAATAAAGTTGCTCTAAACTGCTTAGTGTATAACAAGGTGTTTTACTTTAGTCTGAGCGTTTAATATGTAGCAACATTATTTGTTACCTCGCAAGTTTATGATCCATATTAACCATGACTCATTGAAGTATTTGATCAATTACAAGAAGGGAGTACTAACACTATGACTAACACCTATCAAGAAGATAAGTGTTGATTACTACCTTACAAATAAAGATTCTTGGTTTTTGTGTGGTGACTAAATCGTATGAATTTGATGTATATTTTGGCCTAACTATAGCTAAATGTAGGTCAGGAGTAACTATTGACGAATTATATATTGATGAGGGATATCTAGTCAAGAAGGGCCTATTATGTACATCTATTAGCTTAGTAAGGGAATTGTTAATTTGAGAAGCCTATGATAGATGCCTAATAGGACATTTTAGGGAGAAGAGGACATACAAGTTTTTAAAAGAGCACTTCTTTTAGCTAAGGATCATGAAGGATGTTGACAAGGTGTTGGAGAGGTATGCCATATGCAAGAGGGCTAAGGGAAAGAAAAAAATCCTTTGGAGAATACATGCCACTTTCAACCCCAACCAAGCTATGAACTAACTTAAGTATAAACTTTGTATTAAAGTTTGTTGAAGGCAACTAAAGGAAAGGATTTTAATTATGGTGGTCCCAGATCAATTTAGCAAGATGGTCAATTTCATCCCTTATCATCATTGATGATGCTTTATTTGTTTCCAATCTCTTTGTGCATAAAATTATGTGATTACATGGAGTTCCCCATAGCATTGTCTTCAATTAAGATTGAAAGTTTATGAACTTCTTTTGGAAGACATTATGGAAAAGACTTGTCATTAAACTTATGCTTAGCACATCCTACTACCCCTAGACTAATGGCTATACTAAGGTCATCAACCAGATCTTAGGTGCCTTATTTTGTGCTACAATTAATAAAAACCTTATTGATTTAGTAAGGTACCCGAGCACCTTACTAAAGTAGTAGTTGAATAATAAATTCTCAAAAATCGAGGAAGAAAGTCTATGAGCTTCACATTATGGAACTTAGTGTGGGTTCACCTAACTAAAGAGAGATTTCCTAGCCATAGAGCAAATGAGTTATCTCCTTGAGTAGATGGATTGTTTAGAATCCTACAAAAGATCAATAACAATGCCTATGAGCTAAAACTCCCTAAGGGCTATGGTGTATATCTAGCCTTCAATGTTAACAACTTGATTCCTTATGTTTCGAATGAGGAAGAGCTAGAAGAACCACTTGATTTGTTGCCAAATCATCAACAATCATAGAAAGGTGATAGAAATTTGACCTCAGAAACCCTTGTATGAGCCAGACTTCAATGACTTCAAAGCCTAATATGAAGAATCTTCAGTAATAAATTGGTTGAGGAAGAGGTGACTTTAGTTTAAAGCTACGATATGCATCATTTATCAAGCTCCCTATGCTCACCTAAGTTGAGGAAGGTGTAGATAGTTTACCTTAGAACAGGTTGATGGCTTATCTGAAAGATAATTCTTATAGCTCAGATTGACCTAATACAATGATCTTCGGCCTCTTTAGACCCTAACCAGCCTAGCTACCAATCTTCTCATCTCCCTAACTTCGCTTAATAGTTCACCCTGCATTACACCTAACTTCCATACTATTTATTAGTTTCTGCTAAGAATGCTTTTAATATCCACATGCCACGTAGTCTAACAACTAACATTGGGGCACATGCATCTAGAAGCATCTTTTACATTTCTTTACACTTTTACTCTTTTAAGATATTTTCTAAAATGTGTATTTTACCTTTTTCTGGGATGTACACTTCCATTCACCCTAAGTGACTTACTCCCTTATTATGTAAGCTAAAATCATCATGTTATAAAATACATGCTTATCCTTTATTCTTACGGGTAGTTACTATAAGTTCAATATTCTCTTTTTAATGACTTTAGTAAAGATTATGGCCAAAGACTCTATTCATTGCTTTGTGAATAATATCAAACTAATGTTTAGACGTGTTGTACTCATTCACAAGTAATATCCATTAAGTAGCTCACCAACTTGCTAAAACCTTCCTTAAACCCACTCAACTTTCTTATATACTCAAAAGGATTGACCTCATGTTTTGTTCTCATATTGATATCATGACCTTGTGTTTTGTTCTCAAATTGATATCTTAGTGATTTTAACCTCCTAGGTAGATCATTGCTTATGGTTATGTCCTATTTTGTGAAATGATATTCTTTATATGTATCTATGTATAAATATTTTTAAATCTCTTTTTAGACCCTTTTAATTATTTAATATATCATAATCATATTGTATTTTATTTATTCTTCCTAAGCATTTTAGAAGGTTTACAAGTATGGAAACAAATACCAAATGCTTTAGATAATATATAATACTAATTTAACAATATTCAAGTGCCTTATGTATCTTTTCAATATATCACAAATGCTACCATTAAGTGCGGCAAATATTACTTATCTGTATCTATGATTAAAGTTATGCTACATAAGATTTAAATTACAGTAAAATCATATGGATATGCACTCATGATGTATATGATTAAAATAAAAAGATATTAAATATAATGTATGTAAATGTAAGAAACTATTGTAAGAGCCTAAACATTTCAGATTTCCACACCTTATTTGTTGATATTTAATATCCTTATCTAAAATTAATAGTCTAATATATAAGAAAGTTAAAACTGTTAAGTGAAGGAAACTTACTAGTTTGAGAATTAAATTTCAATTGTTTGTGAGATTATAGAAAAATTTTATATTTAAATAACAATTGAAGGAATTTATTGATATAAAGTTAATTTTTAAAAAGTATAAAACTAAAATCAGTCTCTTGCGATTTAACACTATTGGTAAAACTAACATTACACAAAAAGTATTCCACTTTTTGCTTTTTTTCTTTTTCACCAAAGGAAATAATTTGTTCAAAAACAAAGAAAGATATCCTAACAAAAGTTCAAGGACATTGTTAACAACATCCACGACCATAAAATGAGACAAAGGGTAAGAGAGGTAACAACTCCAATAACATACATTCATCTCCTTTTCTCCTTGGGAAACAGTCCAATCCGTGATATAATTTGCTTTCTTACTAACAAGAATAAAGCTAATGGATTAAAATGTTGACTTGAAGTATAAAAATCTTTAGTAAAAGTGTCCGGAAACCAACAAGGCAAAGAGCCTTCAAAAGCAGTAACAATTGTTGAAGAATCCATTTCGAGGATAACGTTGTAGAAGTTTGCTTACCTTCCATCATATCATATTATTTATTTTATCACTAGATACACATTCATGGTCTCACTTTTGTCCTTATAACAATGGCTACAATCTAATTCTTATATATATATATATATATATATAGACATACACACACACACATAGTAAATTCTCAACTAAAAGGCCTTGTCAATATATTTGTTTAGCTACCATATGGATAATTTAGTTAGATCAAAACAACTTCGTTTTTGAACAAACCCTACCAAACATGTTGACATGGGATAGGGCTCTAATTGCAGCAACATATTTTCAAGAGGGAAATGGCAAATTTACAAGAAAACCTGAACTTTCAAAAGACCAATTCATATCTAATTAAATTTTTTGTTGGCATTTATATTACATTTCTTAATACCGTTAGTTATCATTTGTTGAGTTGGATTAATGAACATATCAGAAGGCAACACATGTCGTTTAATATTATTTTAAACCATATAGATGCTAGATGGACAAAACAAAAGAGAGGAAAAAAACAAAAAGAAAGTAACATTAGAGAATGAAAATTAGGGAAAAAAATTATAAAAGACTAAAAAGAACTCTTTGAGTTTTAGATTGGGAAGAACAAAAGTAATGGCCATTGATTACCAAAGATTATCTTCTATAATCATTTTTCTTTTCCTTTTCCGAACAACCTGTTCATCAATGCGGGAGAATGTCATACTAACATCTAAAAACTTCAGTTTGATATTGTAAAGGGTCATTTCAATAATTAGTCCTTTAACCTAATTTAACAACATGGACCAATATCTTGAGCTAGTGACAGAACTTAGGAAATTGGCCTGTTTAGGGATATTTTAGGGAGATTTGGCATAGTAGGCTTGGAACAGGGATCGCTGGATTGGATATCCATTCTCAACCTTACTTGGTTATCTCCTACACAAAAAATAGACTAGGAAACGATTCTTTTAGGCCCATTTAAGCTTTATTTAGGCATCATTTGGTCTTATTGGGTCTTAAGGAGGCTAAGCTGATCTTTAAGGAAAATTTTAAGCAAAATAATAATGACAATGGGTTTTTTTTTAGCTAGCAAAAGCCTTAAGCATACTTGGGCCCATATTCAAGCCTTAAAGACTGTCAACACCCCATTTTTTGCTCTCTTGTTTTTTAGAATTTTTAGGATAGGATAAAATGTCCTAATTTAGGAAAAACCGAAAAATAAGAAATTTAGAAAAATTGAAAAAGCCACAAAAAATAGAAAAATGGAGGATATAGGAAATTTAGAAAATAATAAATTTTTAGATAGAGTAGAATTTTTTTAATTTAAATAAAAATAAGGAGAGTACTATTGGGTTTGGGCTTAGGCTTAAACTTGAATTTAGCCCAAACTGACCTAGTCCATATGTGCAATTTGGTTGTACATATGGATAAGGTACAAGTTAACGGTCTAATAGATAAGTACTTAAGTTTAGCATCGAATTGGAACTAAAAGTCATGGGTTCAAATTTTGCTAAGCACAAGTGCCTTTTTCTTTTTGAAAGGAAAAGTATATATCATAATAATAATAAAAAAAATCTTAGTGTACAATTAAGATTGGACTTTTTAATCAATAGATATCTATTTTTTTTTTAGTTTATTTTATTCTTATATTTTATATATATAATAAAAAAAGAAGGGTCGGTGTAATTAGTGTAGATCGAAAATTGGTTTGTAACTTTTGGAAGCAAGGCTTGTCCTTGATCAAGAGAAGGAGATAGAGGGCTCGCTGTTGTGCGCCCTTTCTTTTTGCAACGTGCAGGTGCATTGCACGCACGCATGGAGGCATGTAGCACGTACCCAGCTTGTGGTTTATGCCCCCCTTTCCTCTTCCTTCCCCGATTTTTTTTTTTCCAAATTTTTAGTTCTTGCTCTTTTATTTCCTCAACATAGTGTCACCATTTTAGGGGCTATGTTAATGTGATTTCCCCATGATTCCATACAATTTCTTGTTAAAATCACGTATTAAGCTTAGCTTAGTTTTGACTTCAACCCAAAACTAGTCCAGATTTAGTTGACAATGCATTTAAAATTGAAGTAAAAAATTGGTAAAAGTTAGTTTTTTGGGTCAAAATTCATTAACATATGTAATCTAATTTTTGAACTTTCCTAACTTATTCAGTGTTAGTTTAATATTAATAGGAGTCCTTTGTTCATTCCTAAGGACACAAAAGATCAAAAATCATCTCTCTCTATATCTCTCTTTGATCTACTCTCTCCCCCTTTCTCTTTCTCTCTAAGCATTCCCTTCCAAAACCACCACTACGATTGACTTTGTGGTGGTCCAAAACCTAGATCCCAAACCTTTTGCAAGCAGCAACTACCACCACCTTAACACACCCTTAATTACCACCAACCATTATACTTAGGAACCACCAAAAATAGCCAAATTAGGCCGTGGCATCCATCCTAACCCCCTTGCTTTTCTACCTTTCGATTCGATATTTGGACTGATTTAAATGACCCCGATGAAGCTGCTATTGAAGAGGAGATTTGAGCTAACTCAAGCCGACCCAAGTTGACCCAACTCGAGCTAACTGGTCTGATTTTTATTTTATATGTCACCTATGTATTTGTAAATGTAATAATAATAAAATAAAATAAAGGAGAAAAAGAAAAGAAAAAGAAAGAGAAGAAAAAAAGAAAAAAAAGGAAAGAGAAAAAGAGAAAAGCTCGAATCTATCATTTTTTTTCCTTTTTTAAATTTAGTTTTTGATTGAGATTTAAATTGGAAGAAATAATGATGAATAATAGCAATAATAAAAAAAATAAGATAAAAATAGGATAAAAATGGGTTAATGAATGCAAATCATTTTATCACTTAGAAAATCGGTTTTCTAAAATAAAGATAAACAATCGTTTATCAAAATTAAGGCTTTTTAGGATTTTTCCAAAAATAAAATTCTCGATTTATGACCTTTTTAGAAATTTTCTTAAATAAATTAAATTGGGTTAAAAACGTAAATTTGACATATTTTCAAAATTAAAACAAGTCCAACATACTAAAATTTTATATAAAAGAACTACATATGTCTTATCCCAAAAAGCAGGTATGTAGGCACTCGTATGCAAATACAAGATGACTTAAAATATGAATTTTTTTTTTCATTTTTTGTAAGTAATTGTTTAATTTAATTAATTTAGTTGCATGTGAATGATTTGTAAATAAAGGTATATTGAAAAGTGAAATTAAAATCGAAAAGATAAAAAAAGTGGTATCGTTAAGGGTTTAAAAAATTAGCCCCTAGACCCTAAAATCTTTGGTTTTCAAACCATTTTCTAAAAATTGGTTTATTAAGCGAATCGATGGCTAGGTTAAATCGGTCCACCCAATCGATTTAACCTAACTTTCTTTTTCTTAACTCTAATCAGTTGGTGACTCTAGAAGATTTTCAAAATACATTTAAAAACTGAATTTTTCTTAACTCCTAGTCAAGGATTAGTATTAAATAGGTTAGGGTTTAATACTAATTAGGTTAAGAAAAATATTTTAAAAAACGGGAGAAAAAACTAGGCTTGATAACTTAGCGACTTTGCTAGGGACGTCAAGAGGGTTAGTCACTTAAAAACTTTCCAAAAGTAAATTTGACCTTTCAAAATACCCGTGTTATTTATTTATTTGTTCATTTATTTATTTATTTCATGTAAATATTATTTTAAATTGTCATATTCATCTTACATACATTATACTTGGGATACGGGGGATCATTTGTTGCATCAAAGATGCAAGGTAGATACAGTCAAACTCAAGCTATCTTAGGACCTTAGGAAGGGTGGCCATTGTATAGGCTCAGGTATAGTGGGGTAACTATCGCTCTAGGTTGATTAGGCCACCCCACTTAAGTTGTAATGTGACCAATGAAGGCGTTTTCTAAAAACAAATGAAGTCACAAAGCTTAAGGAGCTTTTAGAACTTACCCCGACTGTATATACTTCCCTTCAAGTTTAAGTTAATACAATACTCCTAAGAATTACAACCCTACTAATTTTTGGAAGTTTTAATGCAATTAGTTTTTGAAAATACCAGTAGGGTTGCAACTTAAGGAAGTAATATACTAACCCAAATGGTTTTAATCATATGCATGTTTCTACGTACATTCATTTATTTTATTAGTAGCTAATTCTTGTTTATGAAATGTTTAGGCATAAAATGGCAGATAACCAAGTAGATAATCAGAGAATTAATAAGCTCCAATACCTCTTTAGGATTCGCAAGCAACTATTGAAGGATGAAATTGCCTATTTAAAGGAGAAACTCGAATGTTCTAAAGCTCACAACTAGGCTTTAAGGGCCCTTTTGGGATAAGTCATTGGAGAAATACATGAAATGTTGGAAGACCTTAAAGCTCGTCTGTAAGACTTAGTTTAGGGATTTTTCCAGCTCATGTCTAAAGAGCCTAGAATAAATGTCAAGTTTGGAGAATCAATGTTAGGTTGTCTTCCTTTGTTTTCTGTACTTTGATTTTTCAAAATAATAAAAGGTTCTCTTCAACTTATGACTCTTCATTCCTTATGTTTCCCTTTTGTAAGTAGGTACTTCAATAATCATTCATCTAACCATTCATTCTCTCTCCCTTAAGGAAATGTAAATAAATCTCATAAATCTGTAAATAGAACCCTAAAAATTTACCATCCTTATTTGTAATTTGATTTCTTGGTTTCTGTAAAATAAAACTTTATCTTTCTTTCTCACACAAAAATGAAAAATAAATAAATAAAAAGGAAAAAAAAAAGTTGCTAACTAGTAAAGAATTCTTTTAATCAGGTTCACAAGACTGATGACAAGATCATTTCCCTGGAAATGATGGT
Organism: Lumnitzera littorea; assembly: GCA_024138015.1. Classification (NCBI taxonomy): domain Eukaryota; kingdom Viridiplantae; phylum Streptophyta; class Magnoliopsida; order Myrtales; family Combretaceae; genus Lumnitzera; species Lumnitzera littorea. Next base: position 99,538,119 of record JAMXBB010000007.1, read on the forward strand.
ACATCAAATGGCCCAACAATGGCAAATCTTGTTTTCGATAATCACCACTCTCCAAGTATCTCAAGATTCAAACCTAGAAAGGAGACTATCAAATCTAAAAGAAAAGGTAGCTATGCTACAAAAGAGCATTATAGACCTAGAAATGGCAGGAGGCCCTAGTACTTAGAAAATTTCAACACTTGTTGTTCAACACTAATAAAATGTCAGTTGGCCCAAATAATGAAGGGGAACTAAGAAGAAAAGAGCTAAGGATGAGTGAGAAAAAACAAGCCAAAGGGACTTAAAGGAGACAAGTCACTTAACTAAAGACCTCAATGACCTAAATCTTTCATCATCTAAAGGAAGAAAGGATTATAGCTTATAAAGTCCCTAATTTGAATTACAAACCATGCAACTTTACTTAGAAGTACAATGCGACAACCATATGGGTTAAAAAGGGTACTTTACTGAAAAATACTAGAGATTGAAGAAAAAAATTCAAGACTTAATTAATGCAAAGGTCATTCAGCCAGAGCTACAACAAGTTGGTCTTTCTTCAAGTCGTAGGGATAGTTGATAACTCTGATTTTAAACATATTTCATATGGTGATTTTATAGTATTTCCCTCACATTTTTGGTTATATTTAAAGAAATTGATACTTAATTGAGTAAAATGTTGATTTCAGGGTTTAAACGCGTTCTAAGCTCGAAAACGAAGAAAAGAAATCAAGTTTCACTCAATTCCGAGTTCAAACGAAAAAGTTATGAAGTTTTGAAGTTGTGTAGAAATTTTGCCTTAGTGCAGAAAGTTACACGACCTGGGGACACGGCCATGTCCCAGGCCGTGTCTGGTGACGAAAATAAAATCCGTGTAATACACATATAAAAGGATATCTTAGGGTTTAAAAGGAGAAGAGACATTACAGAAACGGAGAGACACAAGAGAAGAGAAGAGACTTGAGGAGAAAATCAAGAAAGAAGCGAGAACAACATCGATTTCAAGATTAGAGAGATTGTTCATCAAATCAAGAGGGGTTTTTCTATGTTTTATTCTATGTCTTTTATGGAACTCGTTTTTAGATTCGTTATGATAGCTTAGAATTCGAGTATTTAGGATTATGCAACCTAGGGTTTCATGTAACCATTGGATTGAATTATAATTTCAATAAAGCTTCTATCTTTTATTGATTCAATTATGTTGTTTAATTGTGGATTGATAATTCTAGAGTGTCAATATATGATATTATGCATGTTGATTGAGAAATTGCATGTGTAATTAGATCTAGGCATAATTGGAGAGAATTACATGTATACTTAGAGATAAGATATATGATTCTTCCGGAAAGTTGATTGTTTGTGTGGGAATTCATTATACATTAATGTAATTCTAAGTTATGTTACTAAGTGAAGAGATTCCGATAAATAATTTAGGATTATGGTTAATATGCTTGAGAAAGATATTAGCTTTAATTGTGAATCCCTCCGGTCAAGAATAATAGAAACTAAATTGAATATATTTTAAGTGGTCGCATGTTAAACACTAGGGGAAATAATTCATAAATACGTTATTAATTTCTTAAAGTCGTTCGTAGTTTTATTACTTTCTAATTTGTTTAATCAAGTTTCATAATTAGTTTAGATGATTAATTTCAGTACTTTTAATTCATTCAACTCATCACAATTTTCCGGTTTGATAATAAAGCTAAAGTTAATATTAGTACTCAAAATCTCTGAGGGATCGACTCGGACTCACATCCGCTATATTAAAATTGATAGGTGTGCTTGCCTCGTATCAATAGTTCAACTGAGTCACCTAAAGCTCCATTTCTTTTAAGTATGCCAATGCCTTTTGATAAGCTCATGGATTTTCTTAAGTAGTTAGATGCTTAAATGGAGGAAGTTAGGGTAGAGGCGAGGCAAAGAAGAATTAGGTTATTTTCAATAAAGTTTATTTTTGAATAGCTTTGTAATAATTGGAATAATATAATCTTATTTATTGGCTTTTTAATTGAGTGATTGCAGTGTTATTAACATTGGGGCAAGTAAATCCTTTCTTAAGGAATCGGTAACTCACTTTTAAAAGATTTAGAATGAAAAGAGGTGAACTCCATACCCTACACTAACCTCTAAAAACACTTTGAGAGTTAAGCGATATTGGAGTGAGGATATTTTAGACTCATTCCTTAAAGGAAGTCGATTTTGAATTTGATACACAGATTAAAGTAACGTTAGGCATTTATTTTCAAATCCCAAACATAGCTATCCATTCTTAAACCCATTGTACCAATTTAAAGAATTTTCAAGTTTGAACCTTACCAAGAATCATCCTACAATGGGTTAATTTGGAGATTAGGGTAATTGATTAGGAGCAAAGGATAAAATTGGTTTGTGTTTGCCTTAGTAACATTAATTCAAAGTTGAATTTCATTTATGATAAATTATCTTTCTTTGAAATGAAGAAGAGACCAACTCTTTTTCAAATACCTTAAGTCCACACATACCTCACTCGAGCCTATACGCTCAGAATTCGTAGGTTAGGGTTTTAAATCTCTCAAAGACAAATACTTAGCAATATAAATATTCACTTTTCAGGCCAAAGGAAAAGAGAAGAGCAAGAAATAATGGGGCAAAATGATGAATAAGGAAAGAAGGGGGGCAATTAAAAAAAAGAGAGAGAAATACAGGGAAAAAAAAAAAGAAAAGAAGAGCTTAAAAATTGGGACTTATGTGAAATCTTCGAAAATGTAAGGCCCATAATTTAAGCCCAAACATTCCTAATAAACACAAAGCCCTTATGCCCATTTTAAATCTCATGAGCCCTACATATCCATCTTAAATCACAAAACACAAAGCCCCTTTACACATCCTTAGCCACAAACATAAGACCTTCCCACCTACAATACCACCCTTACTTAATAAAGCTCTTTCGATCTTAAAAGATAATTTATCTTTAATAAAAATTATTTTTGAAACTAGGGCAAGCATACTTCTTATTTTTCCTGAAGGGTTCTTGACTTGTACACTCGGGTTGAATAAGTAAATCTTTTAAAATAGGCCTTCTCATCATTCGTCTTTGAAACCTTTTGACCAAAAGCCTAAATTCACAATGCTAAATTGAAAAAGACCTAATGAATTGATCAAGGCATATCACTTGCAAAATGGACTGTAATTTTGGGATTGTAGTTAAGAGTATAATCTAAACCGAGAGTTTGCATAGAAGTCTTCTTCGACTAAACTAGTCAGGAGTTATCTTTTCCTTAAAAATAGGCGTATTTGAAATCATAAGGCCCCACTAGGCAGCTCAGCATCAAGGTCAAGGAGAACATAAGAAGCCTCATGGGATTATCAAGGGAGGTTTTTTTTTTTTTTTTTTTTTTTACCTATTAGCAAAATAAAATAAAAAAAAGAGAAGAGAGAAAGTAAAAGGTTACAAATCTTTTATCTAAGTCCATGTCGGCCTAAGTAACCAAGTTTTCAATCTATGTCACTTAATCTTAAAAAGTTGACTACAATAGTCTGGGTCATTCTCACTCTTTCCAAATGAAGGGGATTGTCCCTACTGTCTTTTTGTCATAAATGGTTTTCACCTAATTCCTTGTCTGTAAACATTTTTTGAATTAGGTAGTTTTTTAGATGAGTTTCATTTCCTTACTTCATAGCTCTTACAGTACTGTCCTATCCTTAGCCAGTTCTTAAAGCGTTGAGCCAGTTCTTAAAGTGTTGACCTACTCTTTTATTCTCTTTAGGGTTTTAGCCAGCCTTTAGAATGTTGTCTTGTCTCTCTAGGGTTCTAGCCAACTTTCAAAACGCTATCCCCTCTTTCGTCAATTCCCTATAAGGTTTTTAGTGAGCCTGTAAGATGCTTCCCTTCATAATTCTTTTTTAAGATTTTAGTGAGCTTATAGGGTCATTCTCTTCATCAAGTTCATAGCGAGTGTAAGCCCTAAAGCTAAGCCAAGTAACCCTAGGATTGAACTTAGAACCCAAGATTTAGGGCGATCGATTAAAGGATCCAATCAAACCCAAATTATAAACTATTTGGAGAAATCTTAGTAAAAATGACCCCGTAAACTTAAATTTAAGAAAATAAATAGTAAAACAGGAGACTATAAAATTTTCAAATTTTAAGCATAATAATTGCTAATTACCAAAAAGGCGAAAAGTGTAATATAATAACTAATAAATTACTAGAAATAGATTATATGTATACTAAAAATTTTGGATTGACCAAAATAATAATTAGGAATATTCACGTGTACCCCACATGTATTTACGTGTAGATAAAAATACGCGAAATTACCTAAATTGGCCAAAAACTAAGCAAATAATTAAAGAAAATTATAAAATAATTATGGAAAAATCAGAAAAAAAAAATCAGAAGAGGATAAGATAATCTAAATCAGGTCGTGGTAGGTCTAAAGCTGCAAAAGGAAAATTAGCCAATAAAAATTGAACAACCTAAAAGCTAAAAATCAAGGAATTTGGACAAAGTCTTGTTAAATTAATGCATATTAATTACTACAATTGCCTATAAATAAGGGAAAAACTTACAGAAGTCATTTGGTCAGTTTAGAATCTGAGAAAAATTGGAACATTGAAAAAATCGAGAGAAAATCCAGAAAAAAAAAAAGAAAATTGTACAGATTAGGCAAGTGAATTAAAACCACCACTCACCACCACCTGGGACCGAACCACCACCACCACCCTACACTAGAACCACCGCCTGGGCCGGTCGACAATCTTGGACCAGGTTTGGACGGCCAGAAAGCTTCGAACCGGTTAGTCATTTATTCACCCCGATTTTTGAATAATTCTGTAAAATTAGTTATTTTACCCAGAAAATTATGAAACTTGTTATTCTGAGGTTTTATTATATGTAGATTTAAGGAAAAATATTTATTTAGTTTAATTATGTCTGAAAATATAAGGTCCTTAACAAATTGTTCAAAACCGAGCAAGATTAAACCGAAAAATAAATAGGCTTAGGAGTGTAGTTTGGAGCTTAAAATTTTTCTGTAGGATGCTTATATGATATAGAACAGTGCTATGAAGCTATTTTTTTAAAATTAATTTTCAAAATTTTTAAGTTAATTTTTAGCCCTAAAATGATGGAAAAATTGGGTGATTTAGGGTTAATTAGGTGATTAGGATGTTAATTACTGATTTAGATATTAATTAGATGTTTAAGGATGTTAATCTCTGAAGTGGAACCTTAATCCTAGCCTTTGGAGTATTAAGTATGGCTAATTAGGGAAATTAGGTAAGTAATGTAAGAAATTAGTAATAAGTGAAATTGTAAATTAATAAATCTACAAAATTAGAGTTAATTAGATGATATTATAATAGAAATTAGAAAAATAATAAATCTGAAATAATATTTAATTTTAAGTAAATATCTCAAAATGTAAGATTTTCACACATCGGGAATAAATCCGATACCTCAATTAGGGTTAGCGTGTACCGAATAGTTTAGAATACCAAATTACGACCCAATAGGATATTTGAATACCCTAGTGTAATGTGATTAATGTCACACTGGGATTCGAGCCTATTTAGGACTTAGAAATTAAAACTAGAATCTAGTTTAGGATTCGAACCCCGAAATAGAGTACAACGAATCATTAGTACGTTATAGATATATAGGGGAAAATGAGTTACATTATGAATTAGAATAAGAATCCATAAAATATAAGTACTAAAAAAACCTATTTGTATTATAGGACACCCAGAGACAAATCAGCTCGCGACTAAGGGATCGAGCGATCGAGCAAATTCAAGTAAGTTGGGTTATTGCTTATTATAATAGAGTACTAGTTTTGTAGTGCTCGGAGACTTAGGCTTGTATATGCTTGTGATTGTAAGTAGTTTGCGCATGTGTTTGATGTATCCGAATTTGTGTTAAAACTTGCATTGTGAGTGATTTGTGACTGATTGAATTGGTATGAAATTGTTTGAACACCCTAACATAATTTAATCTTAGTTGACCTTAATAACCAAAAATGTCATGCATTGCAACCCGTTAGGGGATCATAGGACTCTCCAACCAAATACCGACCCCTTCGAAAGGGATAGCGCAGGATTGCAAAATGGTCCCTTCTTCATCCTCAGTCGAACTAAGTGACAGGAAAGGAGGTCGCGGCGGGGGTGAAGTCAATGGTTCGAAGGTAGTCGCGGGAGGAGCGAAGTCTCCATTGCATAAGCCTGGGTTTGGTTGTGAGCTACTGCATAACATGGAACTCCTCAACCCGGATTGGAGCGGGTGAAATTTCTCTGATTTCACAACGGACCGGACTACATTGTGCGATGACACTTAATTGTTGCATTGTATGAAAATAATTGTTTGAAACCCTATTTGTGCTTGTATGCATTCTTGAGTCTCCAATTCAACTTATTGAGCTGTAGTTGATCATACCCTTATAGATCCTTTTATAGGTTTTGATTTGTGATCACTTTAAGTACTATGCCGCCCTACAATTACCCAAAGGTTATTTTTTTTGAAGCCAGGGGTGTGAGGATCAAGTTACTTAGCATAATGTGTAACTAGACTGACCTTGTAGTTAAAGGTTAAAGATTGATAGTTATTTTGTAAATTAGTAAACTGTGGTGATTATGTAAAACTTTCTAGGAAGCTCTGTGGACTTACTTATAATTATCTTCGTTTATTAGAAATTGTAATATTTATCATAATTGTAGTATAATTATTAATCGAACTGTTTACTTCAAAGCGAGGAGTTGTCGACGCCTTGTGTAGATTATGTCTATGGTAGGCACTGTGAGGCCAATTACTATCATAGAATGGTTTACACGATGGGACTATTGCGACTCTACGACTTCGGGGCGTAACAGCGAGCCCATAGGTTGCTTCTCATCATCAGATTCTTCTTAACAAGCCTATAAGGCGCTTTCCTTTACTAATTTCTCTCAAGCAAGCCCATCGGGTGTTTCCCTTCATCAATCTCTTTTAGGGTTTTAATGAGCCTATAGGACACTTCTTTTACCAATATCTTTCGAGTGAGCCCTTAGGGCACTTTCTTTCATCATTAATTTCTCCCAAGAGAGGCCATAGGGTACTTCTCTTTATCAAATCCTTATAGCAAGCCCAAAGGGCGCTTTCTTTCATCATTGATTCCTTTTAGCGAGCTCAAAGGGTGCTTCCTTTCATCATCAAATCCTTTTAGCAAGCCCAAAGGGCGCTTTCTTTCATCATTGATTCCTTTTAGCGAGCTCAAAGGGTGCTTCCTTTCATCATCAAATCCTTTTAGCGAGCTCAAAGGGCGCTTCCTTTCATCATTAATTCCTTTTAGTAAGCCTATAAGGCGCTTTCCTTTACCAATTCCTCTTGAGCAAGCCTAAAGGGTGCTTTCTCTCCAAGTCGATTCCTATTTAGGATTACTAGTCCCCTAGAAATGTTCCTACCTAGGTTAATGAGCTTAGAAGAGCATGACCAGGTTTTTCAAATTAATTCCAATTTAGGGTTGCTAATCCCCCAACAGATGCTCCCGCTTAGGTTAGTGAGCTTAGAAGAGTATAACCAAGTTTTACAAATTGATTCCAATTTAGTATTGCTAGTCCTCAAGAGATGCTCCCACCTAGGTTAGTGAGCTCAGAAGAGCACAACTAGGTTTTCCAAATCAATTCCAGCTTAAGGTTGCTAGTCTCCTAGAAACGCTCCTACCTAGGTTAGTGAGCTCAGAAGAGCACAACCAGGTTTTCCAAATTAATTCCAATTTAGGGTTACTAGTCTCCTAGAGATACTTCTACCTAGGTTAACGAGCTCAAAAGAGCACAACCAGGTTTTCCAAATCCATTCCAATTTAAGGTTACTAATCTCTTAGAGATGCTCTTGCCTAGGTTAGTGAGCTTAGAAGAGTATAATCAGGTTTTCCAAATCGATTCCAGTTTAAGGTTACTAGTCCCCCAGAGATGCACTTGCTTAGGTTAATGAGCTCAAAAGAGTACGATCGGGTTTTTTAAATCGATTCTAGCTCAAGGTTGCTAGTCTCTTAGAGACGCTCCTACCTAGGTTAATGAGCTTAGAAGAGCACGAACAGTTTCAAAATGATGTTTCTAGCCAACTCCTAGGATGTTAGACCTTTCTAAACTCACTCAGCTGGCTCTTAGAGAAACTTCTCTCCCTTCCACCTCTTAACAAATCTTTAGCGGATCAAACCTAAGATTGCGAGTAAGTTATTGCAGTTCTTAGGTTAAAGTCATTCTTGAGACAAAAATAGTGTCTCTTTTGTCTTTGTAGTAAAGTTTTACTCATACTTCATCATAAAAAGGGGCAGCTATAGATACTCCATTTTTACCCCTCTTTTTTTTAGAATTTTTAGGATAGGAGAAAGGGTCCTAATTTAAGAAAAACCAAAGAATAAGAAATTTATAAAATTTGAAAAAATCACAAAAAATAGAAAAAATAAAGGATTTAGGAAATTTAGAAAATAATAAATTTTTAGGTAGAGTACAATTTTTTTAATTTAGATAAAAATAAGGAAAGTATCGTTGGCCTTAGGCTTAAACTTGAATCTAACCCAACCTAACCTAATTCATATGTGTAATTTGGTTACACATATGGATAAGGCATAAACCAACGGCTTAATGGATAAATACTTGAGTTTAGCATTGCATTGGAACTAAAGGTTATGGGTTCGAAGCTTGCTAAGCATAAAGTACCTTTTTCTTTTTTAAAGGAAAAGCATATATAATAATAATAGTAATAAAAATTCTTAGTGTGTAATTAAGATAGGACTTTTAATTGATAGGTATCTTTTTTTTTTAGTTTATTTTATTCTTATATTTTATATATATAATAAAAACAAGAAGGAGGGTAAGGGGTAAGGGGGGCGGTTTTAATTAGTGCGATTCAGAAACTGGTTCATAACTTTTGGAAGCAGGGCTTAGCCCTGATCAAGAGAAGAAGACAAAAGGTACGCTTGCAACGAGCGCATGCGTTGCACACATGCATGGGGGCTCATGGCATGTGCCTAACTCATGGCCTCAGCCCCCTTCTCCTCCTCCTTCCCCGATTTTTTTTTTTTAGATTTTCAGTTCTTGCTCTTTTATTTCCTCAACATGATGTCATCATTTCAGGGGTTATTTTAATGTGATTTTGCCACAATTCCATACAATTTCTTACTGAAATCACGTACTAAGCTTAGCCTAGTTTTGAATTCACCCTAAAATTAGTCTGGATTCAATTGGCAATGCATTTAAAATTGAAGTCAAAAATTAGGAAAAGTTTGTTTTTCGAGTCAAAATTCATTAACACATTTAATCCGATTTTTGAACTTTCCTAGCTTATTCGATGTTAGTTTAGTATAAATAGAAGTTCTTTGTTTATTCTTAAGGACACAAAAGATCAGAAATCATCTCTCTCTTGATCTCTCTTCGATCTACTCTCTCCCCCTTTCTCTCTCTCTCTTCGAATCTCTCTTTTTAGTCATTCCCTTCCAAAACCACCACTACGATTGACTTCATAGTGGTCCAAAACCTAGATCTTAACCATTTGCAAGCTATAGCCACCACTACCTTAACACACCCTCAACCACTATCGACTAACACACTTGAGAACCACCAAAAATGACCAAATTAAACCACGGCATCTCCACCCCCCCAAGGCTAATTATAATCCAAAAAACACTTTCTCCTTTACGATTTGACGTTTGGACTGATCTAAATCACCCCAACAAAGCTACTGTTGAACAGGAGATTTGAGTTGACCCGAAGCTGACTCGACCCAACTGATCTGATTTATTTATTTATTTTATTTTATTTTATTTGTTACCCATATATTTGTAAATGTAATAATAATTAAAATAAAAAAAAGTGAAAAGGAAAGAGAAGAAAAAAAAAAGAAAAGAAAAGAAAAAAAAGGAAAGAGAAAAAGAGAAAAGCTTAAATTTATCATTTTTTTCCCTTTTTTTAATTCTGTTTTTGGTTGAGATTTAAATTGAAAGAAATAATGATGAATAATAGCAATAATAATAAAAATAAGACAAAAATAGGTTAGTGAATAAGAATCATTTTCCCACTTAGAAAATCGATTTTCTAAAATAAAGATAAACAATCGTTTTTCAAAATTAGGGCCTTTTAAGATTTTTCCAAAAATAAAATTCCTAATTTAAGACCTTTTTAACAATTTCCTTAAATAAATCAAATTGGGTTAAAAATGTCAATCTAACATGTTTTCAAAATTAAAACAAATCCAATACACTAAAATTTTACAAAAAGGAATTACGTATATCTAATTCCAAATAGTGGGTATATAGGCACTCGTATATAAATACGAGACGACTTAAAATATGAAATTTTTTTTCTTATTTTTTAATTTAATTAAAAAGGATTTTCAAAATACATTTAAAAACTGAATTTTTCTTAACTCCTAATCGAGAATTAGTATTAAAAGGGGTTAAGGTTTAATATTAATTGAGTTAAAGAAAATATTTTAAAAATTGAGAAAAAAAACCAAGCTCAACAAAGACTAAAGGAGATGATAAGCTTTAACAAAGGAACTCAATCTCAACCGTCCATCTTAAAGCCATCCGATGGACAAGATTAACCTTCAAACTCTATAAATAGGAGGTTTGTCTTCTCATTTGGTTGATTTAGAACATTGGTAAGCTTAAGACAAATACTAAATCTTTACTGGAATCACTCCAAAGAAGATCAAATAAACAATTCGATCAAGAACGATCCAAGAATGATCAAGAACACTAAGTTTGATCCACTATCACATGTACACATTCGAGATACCGAGTTTACTTGTTCTTCCTCTAATGCTTCTTCCTAATGACATCCCTCTACGTATCACTAGCTCAAGATGTCTCCTAGGTCGACCAATATACTCGTTGCATGTGATCAGCTATCTACAGTAACCTCACCATACATTATTTGGAGACTCTACTAAGGATAGAGAGACTTGACAGAATGGAACCAGCATGCAAGAAGAGTAGAAATGATAGGTACATTTAGGAACACAAGAGGGTTGAGCAAACCTAAGCGATGCAAGGTACTAATGCACCAACGACTGTACAAGCATAGGGAATTGTGCAAGCTCTTGGAAATGTGCAGTACCTGGAACTGTACAAGCACTTAGAACTATGCAAGGATCTAGCATTACTCAAGGACATGGGGCCATGCAAGCACTTAGAACTATGCAACTGCTCGCTGCTGATGATTTACCTATATTGCATGCAATATAAGAAAATACTTGTGTAATGAACTAGCTCTTTACCACTTTCATGTAGTTCCTACCGAGCATAGCAACTACAATTGCTGTGAATACATGTACATTACTTGGTATGGGTCTACTAGCGCCAATTATGGCAATTACCTCATCAGCAAACGCAGCTACATTACTTAAGGTGAGCCTACAGGTACCTATTGCTATTGTCGCACGTGTTAATGCATCCGTTGGGATGGTTGTACTTGCACCAAGTGTGCAAGTCTTGGGATCTGTTCCTATTGCTATCACCCTAAAAGATGCTCAACAACATGAACAAACAGCCTGCATAGAAGGTGAAGGAGGTAATAAGAGGACGTTATGAGCCCATTGCAATACTCGACCCCAGTGCATCAAACACCTATGGTTGAGGAAATAAGGGTCCATCTTAGAGGGTCCTCTTCCTTAAGGTGCAAACTATAGCTGCTGACAACTAGTATGGTTACACCTCGCAACCTTGAACTAATACTCCAAGAAATAGCCAATCCCGCACTTGCCACTTTGTCCTATGTGATGAAGGAAGACATAGAGAAGTTTATGAGGCAGATGCAAGCAGTACCTTCTACTAATGTGCTCAATTTAAAATTTCCATGCCCGTAAAGGGTTGTGGATAAGTCTTATCTAAAGGACTTTATTAATCCCAAGTTCATCAAATTTAATGGGAAGCAAGGAAGTGAGAAAGAGCATCTCCTTAAGTTTGTTGAGACACTCAATGTCTATAATCTCGACGACGATCTAAAATTGAAAGGGTTCTCAAAGTTACTCACTGAAAAGGCATATATATGGTACATTAACTTACCCCCTAGCTTTGTGGATTTGTAGGGAACAATATGCAAAATGTTCCTTGAAAAATTTTGTGAAACTCAGGAGTGAGTCACAATTACGAATAGGAGACGCATCAGGCAGCATCTAAAAGAAGATCTTATGGATTTCATTGACCATTTTAGGGAATGCTCCTTAAACATCCAAGATATATTTAAAGAGAAAGAGCTGGTTAAGATCTATATTTAGGGGATGTTTATGGAATATGCTATACATCCTAAGAATTTATCCCTTAAGTCCTTTTCCGTACTGGTAAAAAATGTGCGAAGAACTAATAACTCTATCACTAAGCAAAGAGATGACCTTGGCAAGAAGCAGTAGCCATCTATGAGTGTCGTGCAAGAAGGAAGTTAGAAAGGAAACAAAAAGATGAGGAGGGACAATGTTACCAAAGTCCCGCCTTTTCTGTATCCATTGAAAAAAGTGCATGCCGTCCCTAACTGATGGCTTAAGGAAGGAGTGATCATGTTGCTAAGGGTTGAAAGGAAACCCATGGCATAATTATAGAACGATGCAAAATTTTGTCACTTTCATAGATCTGTCAGCCACCCGATAAGGGAATGTTAGGCTTTGAGAAGAATCTTTAATGAGAAGGTCCAGAATGGTGATCTTGAATTTGATAACAACAACGACATGCGAAGGAACCCAGTTTTAGCACACAACAATTAGGGGACTATCGATGCAATATCATATGATCTAACAGTCTCCTAAGAAGATGATTAACTCCAGGATAAGGGCAAAGGTGAGTGTTGCAAGAAAATACTCTTGCTAATAAAGAGCAGCATCGCAAAATGATCTTAAGTACTCCTATCGCAATGTCCTTACTCAAAATAGCAAAAGTTCGGAGCTTCTTCAATCTTCTCGAATATGACGAAAATTCTAAGGTTATAGCAACAACTGCTTTCATAGAGATTTTCAAACAACAATATGAAAAATGGAACACAATGCAATCGATTCATAAATGGCAAAAGTAGGTGAGAATGCGATTATTTTCACCAATGACGACATGTGTGTAAGTAGCCCAAATCATGATCACTCATTATATGCAGAAAGTGAGCTTATTAAACATCATATCGTTAGCAACTTTTAAAGCTGCAAAACTTAACATGAGGAGATTACTGAAGTAACCAATAGATATCCATAGCTTCAATGATGTCCTTATTAAGATGTTAGGGATCATTAACATAGGTTCTAAGGTAGGACCTATTCAAAGAGCAACTTAATTTCATGTCCTCATTGCTCTAGTTTCTTATCATTTATTGATAGGAAGGAAATGGCTCTATAAGCACAATCTTGTTCCTTCTACACTGCATCAATGCATCAAACGAAATTGGAAAGAGAAAGATATATTTATTCCCACTACAAGGAGCCCCTTTAAATATGAGGAATCTCACCTCACTGAGGTAAAGCATTTTGACGAATACGTAAGTGAAGGCAAAATGGTAATAAGAGGGCCTAGTGGCAGCCCGTTGCCAAATTAGGAAGATGTGTAAGAGTAGGATGATAAGAAAAGGAAGGTACTCCCCACTCTTAGAGGTCAATAGAGAAAATGGGATTGGGAAGGGGTGGGGGTAACCCTCGTTCACTCATCATCCTCGTCTTACACATCTTCCTAATTTGGCAACGGGCTGCCACTAGGCCCTCTTATTACCATTTTGCCTTCACTT